>CAVMGG010000153.1:0-87000 GCA_963680895.1 Fragum sueziense
TCTGATTTTAGCCCTTTTATGTAGTTATTTCATAATAGCCTATCTGCAAGATATGACCTTAACCCTTTCCCAAACAAGACCTGGTTTTGACATCCCTAATAGAATTGACTTTGGAAAGCATTGAAACAAAAGAAGAAACTGCTGAGAACCAGCAGTTTCTCCTTTTGTCTCAATATTTTCTAAGACATATTTTACACAAATCCCATCTTTAGTAACATCCATTTTGTCAGTTGTAGCAGTTTTTGAAGTGGATCACCCTAAATGTTTGTCGTTTGGGAAAGGATTAAGATAACCATTATATGAAAGGGTTAAACATTCATAATACAAAGACGTCCTCCATGCCATGTGTCCCCCATTGCCTTAAAAATATTGATCTTTGAGTTTCTCTCTTTTCACTCAATGTTTTCAAATATCAGGGCAATTTCACCCTGGCTTAAAAAAAGTTGTCGCCATCTGCATCACTTTAGCCAAATTACAAAAGTCGGGGCTACATTTTACCCCCCCCCCCCCCCCCCCCCCCCCAACCCCCACCCCGACGCCGGAAAATCGTATCAAACGTCAAAGGATACTCTAACCAGTTTGGAAAAGGAGAAAAGATGAATATCCGGGTACCGATTATTTTTTTAATCAAGTAGGAATCATGACGTTACACGCTAACTTTTATTGTCTTCCCATAATTGACTCCACCGGGATCCGTTTTCTCGCGATAAAAAGCACGAAACAAAGGTCTAGTTTATTCAACAAATTTTGCGCTAAATAATTTACCTGCAACATCGTACTTCAGCAACCGCCGTAACCTACGGCGATCTTAACAATTGTTTGAGCTACAAGTTCGGCTTTGAGCAACTCCATGTCGAGTGAGATTTGTCGTAGAGTAAAGAATTTAACTGGAGAAACCCGACCTGTCAATCAAGTTAAAACAATATCGAAAGTACACGCCCACTATATGCTCTATTGCACACGGCACTAGTAAACTACCCGAATCTTGTCTACTGTGTAAATTATCGATTTTTCCCATCGCTTTGTTATGTCATATGTGTTTGGATATTGATGGCAATCAAAGGTAATATTTAACAGTTAGCGCTGTCGCGTGCCGAGATAATGTATCGTAGGTAATGTTCAATAAAGCTGTAAATATAGTTTGAACTAACTTGAAAAAGCTGTAGTTACGGCATTTTTAGCGTAGCCACAGATATAAAGGTGCTGGCAAATGCGACGGCGCTTGATAGCTGTTGATCTTTTTCAGTCTGGTTATTTGGTAGAATCTAATATCGATTTTTACCCTTTACATTTTTTTTGCAGACGTCCGGGTTTAAATTTTTGGAAGTCAAAAAAAAAAAAAAAAAAAAAAATAGAAGTCTGACGGCCGTCCAATTTCGAAATTCCGGACGTTTTTTCGCGAAAATCGGACGTAATATACGTCGACGTCCGCTTATTGAGAGCACTGCAAATTATGTCTCTAATATAGAGGGGTACAAGCATGCTGGAAAAGTATGGGTTTTACTCCCAGATTTGAAAGTCGGTGGACACCCTGTTTCAACTGAAAAAAAGTCTGTGCTTAAAGTAGCCACTATTTTGAGGAGCGCTCACTCTTTCAATTTCAATTCCATTTCAAAATTAGTAAAAATATTAAATACAGTTGGTCTGAAATACACCAGAATTCCTACTTACTAGGCGGTGAAAAATGATTCAGTGGTGATAATAGGTAAGGGTCATGAGTCATGACGTCATGTAAAACTCAGCCATCCGCGAGATCAAAGAAAATTCTATTTATGGCTAACTAAATGTTTTATCTGTGTTGTAAATGGGTGATTTCCAAAAAAAAGAGGATAAAGTGTGACATTGGGTGTCAAAAATTAAAATTATTATTTGCTGATGTTTTCTCTAGAAATGTTTTGCTAATATGTCAAAATTTCAGAAAATATACATGGGAAGGTGAAGGACAAAGACTATTTCCTTTTTAATTTTGAATTTGTTCAAATCCATTGACTCATTTTTTAAGGATATCTGATTTTTAGCTCCACTGGCCGAAGGCCAGCGGGGCTTATGTCATGGCCCTGTGTCCGTCGTCCGTGCGTCCGTCCGTGCATCCGTGCGTAAACTTTTTCTTTAAACGTCTTCTTCTCCAAAACTACTGGACCAATTTTAATCAAACTTCACAGGAATCTTCCTTGTATGTACCTCTTCCAAATTCCTTCAAAAAAATCAATTCCGTGCAGAACTTGAATTTTAATTAATTAAATTAAATTAAATTTTCGAAAAATCTTTAAAAATTCTTCTTCTCCAAAACTACAGGACCAATTTCAACCAAACTTCACAGAAATCTTCCTTGCATGAATCTCTACCAAGTTCCTTCAAAAGAATAAAATCTGCGCAGAACTTGAATTTTAATTAATTTAATTGATTTAAATTTTCGAAAAATCTTTAAAAATTCTTCTTCTCCAAAACTACTGGACCAATTTCAACCAAACTTCACAGAAATCTTCCTTGTATGAATCTCTTTTAAATTCCTTCAAAAAGATAAATTCTGTTTGTAACTTAAATTTTAATTAATCTAATTGAATTAAATTTTCGAAAAATCTTTAAAAATTCTTCTTCTCCAAAACTACTGGACCAATTTCAACCAAACTTCACAGAAATCTTCCTTGTATGAATCTCTTCTTAATTCCTTCAAAAAGATAAATTCTGTGCATAACTTAAATTTTAATTAATTTAATTAAATTAAATATTCAAAAAATCTTTAAAAATCATCCTCCAAATCTACTTGACCAATTTCAACCAAACTTTACAGAAATGTTCCTTGCGTGAATCTCTTCTTAATTCCTTAAAAAAAAAAAAAAATTCTGTGTAGAACTTAACTTTTGATTAATTAAATTAAATTAATTTTTCGAATAATCTTCTTTTCCAAAACTGCTGGACCAATTTTAACCATGCAAACTTCACATGAATCTTCCTTGTATGAATCTCCTCTAAATTCCTTAAAAAAAATAATTTCCGTGTAGAACTTAAATTTTGATAAATTTAATTAGATTGAATTTTCGAAAAATTGTTAAACAATCTTCTTCTCCAAAACTACAGGACCAATTTCAACCAAACTTCACAGGAATCTTCCTTGCATGAATCTCTTCCAAATTCCTTCACGATCGGATGAAAAGCTTGGCCGCTGTGGGCTAGGCTTATTTTTCGCTATATGAAACATAGTATAATTTTAAGAAAATTTTAAAAACATTTCTGCTCCTTAATCACTTATTGGATTTCATTCTGGTGTAGCATGAATCTTCTTTGGAAAGCCCTCTATTGTATTTCTTGAAGAAGTTCGTAGTCTAAATGTCTAAAAGCCAGTGAAGCGATACAGGGCCATCTTGGCCCTCTTGTTTCTAGACATCTTAAAGCTTGGAAAAGTTATATAATTGAAAGATTATTTGTCTTTTAAGTTTAAAGCATACGTAAAGCTACAATCCGATATAAAAATTTGCTACTTCTGCAAGATGTATCAAATGTTATGACAATTTGAAGTAGAATTTTGCTCTGGTTTTTCATTTATCACTTATAAAAGTTTCTGTAAAAGATGCAATATGTAAGGAAAAAAGCTGTAGTTCTATCTGATGTGACAATGAACACATAGCTATAGATAAGCCAAAAGCCGTTTTTCTACAAGTAGCCACAAGTAGTTTACATGGCATCAAAGAAACTGGAAAGTCCGTTTCACTGGGGACAAAAATATGAACAAAATTGTCTTAATCCTTCTTCTTTTTAGAAGCTGATAAAATGTACATAAATTTTGTATGTATCATTGACAAGGCCTTGTAGATTAATAAATTCTGGTATATTTCCATGGTCTGAAACAACCAACTGGCACATATTTCTATGCTACACCTACATTTTAAAAGTTAAGATACCGAAATAAATGGTAGAAGAATTCAGTTTGATTCTTGTTTAGTTTGAATGTAAAGAATATTGTCCAAAGACTCAATTAAAGGTGTATACAAATTGAAATAGAAAAAGATTCTGAAAAAAAGTCACCAGATACTAAATGCAGCTGAAACCGTTTCACTGGGGACATAAAATTGTTAGGCTCAGGATAAATAAAACTAGTTTGTTATTGTTCATAGTTATTTTTTTCTATAATTTCAAACATGGCAATTACTTTTTAGATTTAATACCAATATATAAGTACAATTTTGCTGTCAGAAATTTAGAAAATGATGTCTTTGATATTTTACCTACACCATAGGGATATCAAGAAAAATTTCCTGTGAAATATTAGAAAATAACCTATCTTTACAACAAGTAATCAGAAGTAACCAGGCAACATCCTAAACTTAAGATATTTTAACATTTAGACTGATATAGTGTCATGCAGCAAAATTGCGTTTCACTGGGGACATTTGTTTTCGGATGACAGATACCAAATGCACATCCTCCTCTCATTTATTCTATTGCTGGTGATCTTTTTGGCACAAACTCTCTTGGAAAATATAAAAGAATGCACATTTGAAAAAGATGGGGGAAAATTATAAGCACCCAAACACAAAATGTTTCACTGGGGACAATTTGGGGTACCTACAGATATAGCGCTAGCAGATCAAAGTGTAAAGACATGCAACAATAGTTTTATGCTTATTTTAATCTTATAATATCAAAATCATCGAATTAACTTTCAATTAACAGCTTGCAATTCTACAGAAATCAAATGAGACCGAAATAAATTGAGAATCAAGAAAATTTTGACTAAATTTTCGTCAGCATGTTGTTTGTTATAAACCCAGAATGTATAGTCTAAATAAGGTAATATGCATATGAAACCTTTAAGAAGATAAAGATTATAAGTCAAAGTTTCGTTAAAATACTAAGATTCCATCACCAAATACCTTCATACCGTCATAATAATGATGTTATCAGAAAATGTCACACAAAAATCGTTTCACTAGGGACAATTTTAGCATAATTTTTTGTCATAAAATTTTTATTTATCAAGATATGTTCATGAAATTTTGTAGATATCTTAACACTAAGGCAACACTTATTTAAGAACAAAAATTTCACCAAAAGCTTTTAAAATATTTTCTGTAGCTCACTTTGAAAAAAAATCCTCTTTATTTTTGAAATCACCCAAATACAGTTGTTTTGGGAGTCTAATAACAATTAGTGTACAGAGAAAGGAATTGACTCTTTGTGTGATTATATGTGATCAGATTCTAGACAAAGCATAAGGGAACTGCTCTTTACTTGCAAATAATTTTCAGTCATTGCAGGAAAAGTAAGTTTTATAATAGTGCAATTATTCGTACAATTTTCAAACAAAGGAATGTGTTAGTAGAGATCAAAGCTTTTTATCTATAGCATGAAAATGCTAGAGTTACGAAGGTTTTTTTTTAATCTCCAACCAACTAATTGCTTCCGTAATTACTGAGCTTTTCCCACAGGTTTACGACATTACAACAGATCTAGGCTAGAAAGTCAAGAATTTGGAATTCTATTTTTAGCATGTTGGAATTCCCAGCTTATGACCTTCGTATAAATTTATATTTTATTATTTTCCTGACTCGTCTTATGTTTAAAACAACTTTAAATGTTTTGCTGGGATATTTTTCTACTAGACAGTCTGGCTAGTGATCTTGGAATTTCTACTAGCCCGAAATGAATTTTACTAGACATTCACTATCGGACTAGTGCTAATTTCGAAGACTGATTGGGGCAAAATAATAAAGTGCCAGACTGATTCTTCTGTCATCTTGTTTGTTTTCTCAAGCTTGTTCTTTTGCTGCATTAAGCTAGCAATATTTCACTCTCCCTCAATGTTTTCTTTGCATTATATCTTTTTAACCATTGACATAAATTATTTGCTGTCTGCAACATCTTTTATATTTGGGCTGTGTACTCTTGCCACATTTTTGTTGTCAAATGTTAATAAAAGAAAAGTAAGTTGGCTGTAAGTCATATAAATGTATTTTTATTCAAACATCAACATAACTTTTTTTCCTTTTCACTAGCTGGTTTTGGACAGCATTCTTTAGCCACAAACATTACACTGCTAAAGGCTAAGGAAGTGGATGATATTATCGAGGGGAATGGTGACAAATACAAGGAACTGGCCACATCTACAGATAGTATTTCTCGAAGGTATGTATGTTGATTAGACCTTTATCAGATGGTCAAATTTTGGACTGTTCCAATTTGAAAGGTGTTGCAGACAATTATAAGTTGGTTTTGGTTAGAAAATGTGGAATATGAAGAAATTGCTTGCTGCGAGCAATTTTTTCATGTGACCTAATGTTTTCCAAAGCTTAAAATATCTTGTGGGGTATCTATAGGACTCATTGTGTGGAAATGAGTTAAGAAGAGTACCTTTGTTTAGAAATCTATGGCAGATCCAGGATTTATGTGAGGGGGGTCGAATATATAAATAGGTGGGGGATGTTTTACTAGAATTACAAAATTTTGACTGAATTTCTGCAAGGTACAGAGGGGGGGTTTGTTTGACCCCACCCCAAGCCCCCAGCCCCTCTGGATCCACCACAAGAAAAGTTGTTAAAGCATATGTTTCAAAGTTACTTTACAGTGACATTTGACCAATAATTGGATTACCCATTCTGAAATACATTTACTTATTTACTTTGTAGAGATAGGAAACAAAAGATTATCAAATATTTTGTTTTTATTTAATAAATAGAGCAGACAGCAAACAGAAGAGGTCTACCTGGGTCCCCACAGTTCCAAGCTCCTCACATCACTTAGATGCTGTTCCCTGTTCAACTCCTATAAATAGAAATAGACTGGGAAAACCCAAAATACGCACATTCCCTCTGTGGTAAGTAAAATAATAATCCTTTGTCAATATCTATGTATAGAAACAGACTTGGGAAACCCAAAGTATGCACATTCCCTTGTGGTAATAGATATAAATATTGATACTCTAATAAAATGAATTCTTAAATTGCATGTTCTTGACAATTCAATCTTTGACATATCAGTATATGGATAATGACTACTTCTTTCTTTTTGTTTTAAATTCTTTCTTTGTTGAATAGATAGATACAATTTAATGCTTTAAGTAAAAGAGTGAGAGGCCTTAGCTCGAAACTATTCAATATACATGTAAGTATATAAACTTGTATGCAGTAACAATAGTTCTGCACTAAATCTTTGATTACTGTTAAGTAGTGTTCATGTCTTTGTTCTCTCAAGTTATGAAATTCATACCCTACCATATTACCTGTACATGAAAATGCTAGTCAGTGAAATTTGTTTAGGAAATTCTGCTGGAAAGGTCAAAATAAAATTTATTGCAAGGGGGATAAAGTATGTCGTCGGTTTAAATGCAAAACCTTGTATGGTGATTTTTGTGATTTTCATAGTAAAACCTTGTATGCCCAGTTTAGACTATTCTTGCAGGTTTTGAGATATTTTTACTGATCAGTAGTAATGACACATTATTTGTGAAGGATATGTTTAAATTTCAAGTAAAAGCTTTTAGTCTGGGAAAAGTTATTACTCTTTTTCCCGGTCCCCTTTAAAATCTTCCAAAAACGAGACACGAGGTTTTGCATTTACGACGATGATGTGTCTCTTTTTAGTTATGATGACTCAGACCCTGCCATATTACACGATAACGCTAGGCAGCCAGAAAACTTTAAGTAAATTCAGCTACGTAGAAAGGTCAAATTAAAACGAGTCAATATCTGGAAAAACATCCCTTATAGCTTTGAGACAGCCATGTTTTAAGATAAGTCTGTGCTGATAAGCAGGGAGGGATCAATGTCTTACAGTTGCTTGCTACCGGTCAGGAATAAGCTATAAGAGACCAACATGGTTTCTGACCAGACTGCGTGTATACGCAGGCTGATCTGGAACCATGTTGGGCTCAAAAGCCATAAGGGACCTTTTTCCAGATCCTGGCTCAAATGTATTGCAATTGGATAAAGTATGTGTCTCTTTTTAGCTATGATGACTCAGACCCTGCCATATTACACGAGAACGCTAGTCAGCCAGAAAACCTGGTACCAATAAGATTAGACATGGAGTATGAAGGGCAGAAACTGAGAGACTGTTTTACATGGAACAAAAATGGTATGTTTCTTATTCACTGGTGTGTTGTAGCTTGGTTTTGACCACAGCTATAGTGCAGTTGGTAGTGTGTCCGACTCACAGTCATGAGGTCCTTGATTCAATACCTGACTGCCGAAAATAATATTTTGTTTCCAATAATTGGGTTGATAATCAATAAATGTAAGTGGGAGAGCAGTGCATAGAAAGGATTTGGAATACGCCAAGTATTGCTGAGAAAAACAACAGTAATTTTTGAGTACCGGTAAGTGAATGTAGAAAATTATGGAAGTGAACCCATATCCAGATAACAAAACTTAAGACTTGTCCAAAATGAAAGAGGTTGCAGACAAGATTTTTAAGTCAATGAAATTTTAAAATTTGAAAACTTAAAAAAGGAAGAAATTGCTGAGAAATAAGGAAAAAACATTGTTAAAACCAAACAAGTTTATTCAAATCTTAATCGTAGAAATATTTCTTGAAAACATTTTCTAATCTGCAGAAACTTTGGTCACACCAGAGATGTTTGCTGAGGTATTGTGTGATGACTTAGACTTGAACCCAGTCAACTTTGTACAAGCTATAGCCCAGGTTATCCGGTCACAGTTAGATACACACCAAGCTGAGACAGCAGAAGTGGCCAGCGATGAGCCGTCAGCTGATCAGAGAGTTATTATTAAGGTAAGAATGAGTTTTTGTACAATTACACAAATAATGAATTTCAAAGTATTATACACCCATTATCACACAGTGACGCTTTTTGACCCCCTAAAAGGTAATGGCTTTAAAAAAAACATTGTGAGAAATGAAGAAATTGCTTGTGTTAAGCAATTTCTTCATTTCCCACAATGTTTTACTACCCCCAAAACACACATAAAACATTAAGTCCTGTGTGACGACTTAGACTTGAACCCTGTCAACTTCGTACAAGCTATAGCCCAGGTTATTCGGTCACAGTTAGATACACATCAAGCTGAGTCTGCAGAAGTGGCCAGCGATGAGCCCTCAGCTGATCAGAGAGTTATTATTAAAGTAAGAATGTATTTTTGTACAATTACACAAATAATGAATTTCAAGGTGAATTTTTCACCAGTGACCACATAGTGCTGCTTTTTGATGCCCCTCAAGATGAAGGCTTTAGAAACCATTGTGACGAATGCAGAAATGCTTGTGACAAGCAAAATATATTGCAGACGGCAATTTCAAGGTAATGAAGTTTGCTTTTTTTGTCTTTTTCTGTCAAAAACATTGTGGAAAATGAAGAAATTGCAATTTCTTCATTTCCCACAATGTTTTACTACCCCCAAAACACACATAAAACATGAAGTCTTGTGTGATGACCTAGACTTGAACCCAGTCAACTTTGTACAAGCTATAGCCCAGGTTATTCGGTCACAGTTAGATACACACCAAGCTGAGACAGCAGAAGTGGCCAGCGATGAGCCCTCAGCTGATCAGAGAGTTATTATTAAGGTAAGAATGAGTTTTTGTACAGTAACACAAATTATGAATTTCAAAGTATTATACACCCATTATCACACAGTGACGCTTTTTGACCCCCTAAAAGGTAATGGCTTTAAAAAAACATTGTGAGAAATGAAGAAATTGCTTGTGTTAAGCAATTTCTTCATTTCCCACAATGTTTTACTACCCCCAAAACACACATAAAACATTAAGTCCTGTGTGACGACTTAGACTTGAACCCTGTCAACTTCGTACAAGCTATAGCCCAGGTTATTCGGTCACAGTTAGATACACATCAAGCTGAGTCTGCAGAAGTGGCCAGCGATGAGCCCTCAGCTGATCAGAGAGTTATTATTAAAGTAAGAATGTATTTTTGTACAATTACACAAATAATGAATTTCAAGGTGAATTTTTCACCAGTGACCACATAGTGCTGCTTTTTGATGCCCCTCAAGATGAAGGCTTTAGAAACCATTGTGACGAATGCAGAAATGCTTGTGACAAGCAAAATATATTGCAGACGGCAATTTCAAGGTAATGAAGTTTGCTTTTTTTGTCTTTTTCTGTCAAAAACATTGTGGAAAATGAAGAAATTGCAATTTCTTCATTTCCCACAATGTTTTACTACCCCCAAAACACACATAAAACATGAAGTCTTGTGTGATGACCTAGACTTGAACCCAGTCAACTTTGTACAAGCTATAGCCCAGGTTATTCGGTCACAGTTAGATACACACCAAGCTGAGACAGCAGAAGTGGCCAGCGATGAGCCCTCAGCTGATCAGAGAGTTATTATTAAGGTAAGAATGAGTTTTTGTACAGTAACACAAATTATGAATTTCAAAGTATTATACACCCATTATCACACAGTGACGCTTTTTGACCCCCTAAAAGGTAATGGCTTTAAAAAAACATTGTGAGAAATGAAGAAATTGCTTGTGTTAAGCAATTTCTTCATTTCCCACAATGTTTTACTACCCCCAAAACACACATAAAACATTAAGTCCTGTGTGACGACTTAGACTTGAACCCTGTCAACTTCGTACAAGCTATAGCCCAGGTTATTCGGTCACAGTTAGATACACATCAAGCTGAGTCTGCAGAAGTGGCCAGCGATGAGCCCTCAGCTGATCAGAGAGTTATTATTAAAGTAAGAATGAATTGTTGTACAATTACACAAATAATGAATTTCAAAGTGTTTATGAGGAAGTTCACCCTTAATGAAATTCACATGACATCTGAACTTTTTCAGTGATATTGTCAACATTTGTTACATAATGATAATAATAATTATCTAATTTAATTTGGGTAATGCCGTAAACATTTGATGGTGAAATGTTCCACCCCCAAATGTTTACATCAATGTTTTTGCGTATAATTACATTGTTGTATGAACCTCATTTGGATAGACTACCTTCTACCTTAGGATCAAATATCTAAATCACCACTGTTCACAGGATTTTAGGTGTTTGTAAGCTTTTCGGATACTTGATGATATCAATGTTCATGCTGTTGTAATATCATTATTATGTAAACACTGGATAGATGTAAACCCTTTCTTACACAGTGAAAGTTTAGATATTTTCCAATTTGAAAGCTGCTGCAGGCAAAAAAAGCAGAATCATGAAAGTTAACAGATTCTGATAACGATTTTTGTACAATATGGCATGGAATACACTTCTATTAGAGACATCAAAACAAGATATTTTTGGAAAAGGGTTAATATCTAGTAGCTGTGAAATTTTATGTACTTATTTTACGTACTTCTTCCAGTTAAACATCCATGTGGGTAACATATCGCTGGTCGACCAGTTTGAGTGGGACATAGCAGAACCAGAAAATAGTCCTGAAGAATTTGCTGTCAAATTGTGTGGAGAATTGGGTGGGTGTAGAACAACTACAGTCGACACTCGTTATCTCGACATCGGATAAGTCGAAATTCCGCTTAAGTCGAAGTTAAAGTCATGTCCCATCCTCAACATATTGATATCAAAATGAATTCCGAAAGAAGTACAGCCATTGAAATTTAGTAGGAAAAGGATAGAAATTGCTCGTTTCGAGCAATTTCTTTCCTTTTTCTACTATATTTCAATCATGGACACATATAATGCCCATCAAAAATGGTTAAATATCGTTTTCATCGGAAATACTCAAAATCGGATTAGTCGAACTCCAGATATGTCGAGATATTTTGACGCCCCCTCTGACTTTGACACAACGAGTGTCAACAGTATATACAGTGAATGATCAAATGTGATTTTTCTCTCTGACTCTAAATATTTGTACAGAAAGATCTATGTTCATGTAAAGATAAACATGGCCTTGTATGTTTACATTTTTGAAACGTTTGAAAATGTCATAGATGACAGCATTTTTAGAACAACTTTTCATATAGACAATGACAATGACAAAATTTTATTAGCAATGCAAGGCCAGGAAGGAGGATGGCTATAATAATTAGAAGGAGGGCTATTCTGTTCACCAAGGCATTGGCATAGGCATAATGCTTTGATTAAGGTGTCATGTGCAAGTGCTATATCTTTGTTTCTATGCATACTATTGCGCTTAAACTTTGCACATGCATGTGACCATAATATCAACCTCTAGGCAAAGATTTGTTACTCTGGCATTTAATTTAATGGAATTTTTACCCTTTGTGGGCTTAAAATTTTTTACTATCTAGCACTTAACAGTCGCACTTTGCTGTCCTGATACTGCTCTTGTTAATTTGGGACAGCATAAAATGTTGTTGTCTGGTATTTAATTATATGTCAATTGCAGGTCTAGGAGGAGAGTTTGTAACAGCAATAGCCTACAGTATTCGTGGTCAGATCAGCTGGCACCAGAAAACATACGCTTTCAGGTAATTAAATTTTGTTGGATGTTAATAAAAACTTTATAGAAAATCCATACAGAATTCTTCGCAAAATAATGTGAAGCTATCATTTAACCTTTGTACATATACCTAAAACATGAAGTTTTTATTTATAAAAAAAATTAAGAAAGAAATGGGCAAATGAAATTTTGTATCAGAATTATGCCACTAAGGCACTTGCCTCCATTGATGATTGATTTGATAATTAAATACTGTGGAGATAGCGAGAAAGTAAGAAAAAATCTCATTGTCATGACAGGGAATTAGTTTGGTAACAAACATTTACTGATTATATAATATGAAAAATGAAAATCCAAATACAGAAAGCTTTTAGCTAGATAAGCTTGTGCATGATGAAGGTTGCACAGCCTGAGCATGGTTGATACTTACTTAACCCTTTCTTAAACAAGACCTGGTTTGGATGTCCATATTAGGAAATGTTTTGTGGAAAAACTAAGGCAAAAGAAGAAAACTGATGAACATCATTTTCTCCTTTTGCCTTAGTATTTTCCTTGCCATATTGTAAAGAAATCCTATCTTTAATGGCAGCCAAAAAGTCGCTACAGCATCTTTAAACTGGAACCATCCAATTGTCTGCCGTTTGGAAAAGGATTTATTCCCTTTCTTAGATGACATTAGACTACATACATTTTGAACTACCAATTTCAGTGAAACACCTTTACCAATTGTTGAAGTAGCCATCAGAAATCAAAATGAAGCAGACACATGGAGTCCATTCTTAGAAATTCTCACAGATCAGGAAATGGAGAAGAAGATCAGGGATCAAGACAGAAACACAAGGTATATCTTTAAATCCATTACCAAACGACAAAATTGTAGACTGCTCCAAATTCAAAGGGGCTGCAGACGACAAAATAAATTATATCAAAAGGAGAAAATATGTTTGTTATATCCCAGAATATATTGAGACAAAAGGAGAAACTGCTGGTTATCAGCAGTTTCTTCTTTTGTCACAATGTTTTCCCAAACCTTTTCTACTAGGGACGTCAAAACCAGGTCTTGTTTGGGAAAGGGTTAAATCCATTACCAAACGACAAAATTGTAGACTGCTCCAAATTCAAAGATGTTGCAGATGACAATTTCAAGCTGATGAAATTTTAAAATCTTTCCATTTTGAGTTAGAAAACATTGTGGAAAATGAAGAAATTGCTTGTCACAAGCAATTTCTTCATTTCCCACAATCACAAGCAATTTCTTCATTTTCCACAATATTTTCCCAAGCCCTTTGCTTTAGGGTAGTCAAAAAGGGTCACTGTGTGGTAATGGGTTAAAAGACTCAAATTATGTTGTTGTAGATAAGCCTATTCAAAATAACAGTTTTAGGCTTTTGATTTGCTGGAGAAGTCTCATAATATCAACATTCAACAAAGTTCAATGTCAAACTAATTAAGTGCAAGATACATTTTTTTTTTTTTTAATTTTGCAGAACATAGAATTTGCGTTTGTCTCAATAGGTTTGTAAAACAATTTTGTAAGGGATGATTGAAGTTAACCCTTTCCCAAACAAGACATGGTTTTGACGTCCAAAATAGAGAAGGCTTGGGTAAACATTGAAACAAAAGAAGAAACTGCTGATAACCAGCAGTTTCTCCTTTTGTTTCAATATTTTCTATGCCATATTTTTTACAAATTCTATCAATGATAAGTTCTATTTTGTCATTTGTGGCAGTTTTTGAAGTGGATCACCCTAAAATTTTGTTGTTTGGGAAAGGGTTAAGCTGTTTGCCTTGAATATACTTTGATAGTAAATTTTTCAGGGGCAACAGATAAGGGAGTAGGGTAAAGTCATTCTAATTTAATTCGAATCCAAACCCTATGCTTTGGGTACTTATATGAATTGTCTTAATGAGACAATTCCAATTGGTACACACAACATAGGACTTGATAAGATTGCAATTTAACCCTTTCCCAAACAAGATCTGGTTTTGACATTCCTCATAGAAAAAGCTTTGGAAAACATTGAGGCAAAAGAAGAGAATGCTGATAACTAGCATTTTCTCTTTTTGCCTCAATATTTTCTGAGCTATAATATCTATACATAAATCCTATCTTTATTGACATCAGTTTTCAACTTTTGTCATCTACAGCAAATGTGCATCTTTTAAGTTGAACTAACAACAAGGTTTGCTGTTTGGGAAAGGGTTACAGAGCTACAAGGATGGCTTTTCAAAATGAAATATTTAACTTAATATTTATCAAACCCTATGTTGTGGGTACTCATTAGAATCGTCTCATTGAGACAATTCAAATGAGTACCCACGACAAAGGTTTTGGACTTGAAATAAAAGAATTTTAATGCCTTCAACCCCCTCAAATCTGTACATGGATTTTGTATTTCAGGCGTATGAGAAGACTGGCAAACACAGCTCCTTCCTGGTGAAGAATCTCATAGACTCTTTTTGTCACAGTGTTTTGTTTGACCATGACTCTTTTTGTCACAATGATTGGTTGGACAATGACTCTTTTTGCCACAATGATTGGTTGGACAACCTAAGAGATACACACAGATTTTCCAGCGTCAACAACTGATCATTGTCTTATTACCTTAATGTGTTCATGCATGAATACTTGATTATTTTCTCTGATAAATAATGTAAAGCCTGTTCGGTCTCATGACGTGATTTACTTACCCAAAAGTATGTATTGTCCTATTGAGGCTGGATATATTGACCATTTTAAGCTCCATCAGAAGTCAGCATCACTCATTTGAGGGTAGACAATGAGTACTATTTCCCTTAGGGACATGTGATGTATATTACATATTTCAAACAAAAATCTTCAGCAAGATTTGATGTCCTTATTAGAAATGGTGTGGGAAATCGTTTAATGAAAATGAATCGCTGATAAAAAGCAAATTATCCTTCCTTCTCTCAATATTTTCTATTCTTTTACATTATCATTTCCTACTTTCGATGTTGGATCATACTGCAATTAGGTACAATCTGATCTGTTGTTGTGTTAGCCTCAAATGCTAATAGAGCCCTTATTTCAGATACAGGCTCGCAGAGCCCTGATAGTTTAGTAGGTAACATTGGAGTCTGTCAATCCAGGGGGTCATGTTCGAATGGCAGCTCAGCTGATATTCTTTCTGACATTTGACTAATGTTATTCGTCTCTCACCAATGGATGTAATTCATATGAGAGGGCAGCTGGAGGTTAGGATTTGATATTGTGATTGTAACGGCGAGAGAAATAATAGGAATACATTGTTAGGTGCTCCAGCCACAGTGATATGAACAAATGCAGCTAAAAATGGCATTTATTAAGGTAGTCCATCCCTAATGAGATTCATACGACATCAGAATTACTAAGGCGACCTTGGGCGGTGGAACGGTCCACCACTGAATGTTTATGACGTCGCCCGAATAGGTCAGGTAAGTAACAAATGTTAGCAACATCACACAAAAAATTCTGATGTTGGGTTTAATCTCATTATGGGTGGACTATCTTAAGGGGGAATGCTCCAGTTTTTCGGAACACTCGGACTTTACTGTAGTAATTTAAATGTTTCGTACCAATATGTTTCGCTACCAGATTTTCAATAATATAACACATCATTACAATTTACCATTTTCGACGGTAAAAGTGTATTTATTATGCGAAACTGATTTTCTCAAGATGGAAATCGAATATTTAGAGCAAGACAGACGTAAGTGTGTATGCAGTTACCACTGTTTTGCGTCATTTTATTCATGTGTAGCTGATAAAAATTGCCGTAATTCACTAATAACTGCGCTGACCTATACATTTTCTTTTTGAATTATTACCAGGACATGTTGCTTAATACAATGAGGGGGTTTTATCAAATTCTATTATGTAGAACTTGAAATATTTCCCAAAATATGCAAATTTTGACATAAAACACTCCAGCTTCGTTGATCTAAACGAACACGTGAACATGCTGTTTTATACATTTACGTATTTGTAATAGCACATATTTTGGGTTTTCTGTTCGTAATAAATGTAAGACGTTACTTTAAATCCGTTTTCGGGACTAAACGATGAATATACAGCTTTTTATAAGCATTTTAGTGACCTTGGACAGGTGCAAGAATTTGTGCATTTTTTCGATGTAGGGTTATGTGATACGAGTGCCAATAAAATTCAAACAAGATCGCTGACCACCTATTTTTATTTTATTTTTCAATTGGTAATAACATGTTATTTCAACATACAAAATATGAATAAATTCTTTTATTGGGAAAAAAATTAGGAAACTGGAGCATTCCCTCTTAAACCCCACTTGAAAAATCGCTCAGTTGAACTGTAGAATGAAGAAGGGGACCATCATTGTTGGTGATGATGTTGTGACTAGAAAAAACACATTGTTGTATAAATTTGTAATGTAAATGTAATGAATTTTGTATGAAAGAAAAAGATATTTAAAGTTGGACTCTCGAATTATTCATTATCCATTTGGTTGACTCCTTTTCAGACTACATTTTTGACCAATACCTTTTATTACAATCATGTGTTTGTCTCATCAATGGATATTAATTGTCTGCAGGGTGAAAAGCTTCCAGGTTAGGTGTACCAGCTGCTTGAATATAAATTGAACAAGGTGTCAAACTATCACAAGACACTCCCAGTCACTTCACACTGCTAAATGTTGAACAGCAAAGGGCAATAACTCAAAAAGTAAGCTAGGTAGAGTTATGGCCCTTGCCCACTGCACTCCGTAATCGTAAGAATATAACTGCCAATTCTGAAGTGAAGTAATGCTCCGGACAAAGAAGTGGAACCCTGAATGGCAACTGTGATAACTTAACCCTTACTAAACAAGACCTGAGGTGCGTTCTTTAGAAGGAGATTTCTTGAGATATCTTGAGATTTCTTAAGATATTTTAGGATAAAGCGTTCTTTTGAGTAAGATTTTTAGAATGCTTGGTCAACTCTGTACAAACAATATGAAAAAGATTTGACAGAGTTGTTCCGAACACTCCATAATTCATAAACCGCGGTGTTCCGAATGCTCCATACTTTTATACAAATGATGTCATGATGACGTCATTTGTATAAATATGGAACATTCGGAACAGCTCGGTCAAAGTCTCGGTCTTAAAAACGCTTTATCCAAAACACATTAAGAAATCTCGTTCTAAAGAATGCGCCTCTGGTTTTGACAGCTCTTCTGAGGCAAAAGAAGAAAATGATGAAGAAAATGCATTTTCTTTTGCCACAAATTTTTGTAATATATTGTACACGAATCAAATTCCATTTTGTCATCTGCAGTAGCTTTCATATTGGACCAGTCCAATTTTTTGCAGTTTTGGGCAAGGGTTACTATGTTCCATCTTAGACGGGAATACATGTATAAAAACTGTTTACAGTAGACCCATCAGGCTATCCTTTTACCGCATAAGGGTGATTTATTATGCCCCTCAAGATAAAGGCTTTGGAAATATTGTGGAAAATTAAGAAATTCATCATCATCATCATCAGTGTTTCATGTTTAACGTGCAGGTTAAGAAGCATGGTCCACATTAGTAGGCTCCCTTCCAGGTAACTGGCTCGCTGCACGCATGGCTGTCCTTACACCTGTCCTCCATCTGTCCTTGTCGTGAGGGTCTTGCTTGTGAAAAGCAATTTCATTTCCCACAATGCTTTCTGCCCAAAAAGAGTAATAAATGTACATTTTCATGAACTCAAATTTGTTGTCTGCAACATCTTTGAACTTGAACCAGTCTAAAATTTTACTGTCTGGTTATGGGCTATATCAGACTAGTAGAAAATTGTTTTGACGTCCCTAATAGAAAATACTTGGGAAAACATTGAAACAAAAGAGGAAACTGCTGATAACCAGCAGTTTCTCCTTTTGTCTCAATATTTTCTATGCCATATTCTACACAAATTCTATTTTTAATACCTTCCCTTTTGTCATTTGTGGCAGTTTTAGAAGTGGATCACCCTAAAATTTCGCTGTTTGGGAAAGGGTTAAAAAATATAGTTGAATTCCAACTAGCATGGAATTACCCACAACCACTCATCCCCTCCAACACAGCCAGAACTTTCCCAGACAAGACTTTTAGCATCCCTATATGAAACAAGATGGCCCTATATCACCTGACTGAGACAACAATGTATTTGCAAACTTTCAAAGCTACATGGATATTGAAAAAGGGTCATATGACAATGGTACTCATTCCATTTCAAAGCACATCAAAGATTTCAAAGTTTTTTCACTCTATCTGTTTTCAAAATCAGGAAACCCACAACAAATTTCTGAATTTCCATTGCACATACACAATTTGAAGCTGTAGTGAAAGTAGATTAGAGTCTACACTGTGCCTTATGTCCAGTCTGTCGATTCTATGATTCTTTAGATGTGAACCCCAGATGGCATTCGACTTCCGCTGATTGGTCCTGATTCTACCCATCACTCCAAAGCATTTGGAAAGAGGCAATTGGGCCAAAGAAAAATACAATGAAGAAACTCTCGAACTTACGGTTTTAAAAGTTCTAAGACAATTTTAAAACTTCACACTTTTTCAAATCTAGAATCCCTCATCGTAGAGCTTATTTTCTAAATACAATGATAATTTGAATTATTTCAATAGGGACTTGTGAGGCAATTCAACACACAGAAGGTCTATTCACTTTTTTTCTGTGCAAAATCCAAGAACCTACAGCAAAGGTATAATTTTCAGACATTAAAGCACGCTAAAACAAGAGCCGTCACAGACGGATTATGCTCCCTGAATAAGTGTTTGTCACAAAATAAAAACTATCATATATTAAGCCCCCTTTTCCCATGACAGATTTTTAGCTCCACTGGCCTTTCAGGCCAGCGGGCTATTGTCATGGCGGTGTGTCCGTCGTGCGTCCGTCCGTCCGTGCGTCCGTAAACTTTTTCTTAAAAAATCTTCTTCTCAGAAACTACTAAATGGATTTCAATTAAACTTCACAGGAATGATCCTTGGGTGACCCTCTCTCAGATTCCTCGAAATAATTCAGATTGAACAAGAAAGTCTGGAGTTATCTGCCCTTGAATATCAAAAAAAGCTGGTTTTTACTTTATTTTTACTCTTAAATCTACAAATATTAACCAATCAAGACAAAACTTGGACAGAATATATATAAGCATGATACCCTGCCTGGGTATAATTTTCAGCTTGATCGGAATTTTACATCATGAGTTATGTGCCCTTGAATTTAACAAAATTGCCATTTTCGACTTTGTTTTCACTCTAACAACCATAATAGTTAACCAATCAAGATGATATTTGGACAGAATCTTGTTGACAACAAGATCTTGCTTTTTTGTAATTTTCAGGATGATTGCATTGCTACAATCTGAGTTATGTGCCCTAGAAATTGACAAAATTTCAGTTTTTGACACTTTTTTCACTTTTGTGGCCACATATATAGAATAATACTGACGAAATTGGGACAGACCACAAGATCTTGCTCAAGTTTAATATTTAGCTTGATTATTGTGGTGTTCAAGACAAATTATCAAGTCAAAATCATAGTTTTAGATCAGAATGTCTCTTTATTTTCATTACCACCATTTTACAGGCACAATCGCAACTTCTTGAACTAATTATCATAAAGAAAAACAACTCTTACTGAACTTTAAATTGCTCATATCAAAAGTTACTTCCCTTAGTCTACCACAATTATTTACTCACATACTGACTCATGTGCCCTTGAATATGGCATAATGACAGTTTTCAACTTTATCATCACTCTAAAAATCCCCCAAATATTGGTCAATCATTTACCTCCTTTTCGCTTTGACCACATGATTGCTTCTTTTTACTTTGTTTCTGCTCTAAGAATCACAAGAATTTAAAATAAATTTGTCAATTTTTTTTAGTAAACCACAGGAAATTCAGGCCTGTGGAGCGACTCAAGACCTTCAGGTCTTTCTAGTTTGTACACACATTATTTACAGAATATGGTCTAGAACATCTCATTTATCACATAAGTACAAAATTTCATTAAATTCTGCCCATTAGATGAAGAGAAATTAGAGAAAAACTAATTTTTATATTAAGGCCCCTTTTTCCATGACGCAGTCTCAAATCAAGAAACGGAGAAAAAGGTCCCTAGGGATTATTTTTGAAGTTTCATTGAATTTTGTCCAAGGGTTGCTGAGATCTGGCTGTGGACGGACAGACAGACACACGGACGGACAGCATGGCGACTATATGCTCCCCCGAAATTTTTTCAGGGAGCATAAAAAATTAGCTCCAGGCCTTTTAATTTGATAAAAAGATTGTCAAACATTGCCCTCTTTTTCGTTTAAAAAATTGACTTTGAGTTTCTTGCATTGTGGAATCAGGGATCAAAAGTTTGAAGCCTGACATAGCCATTTTGTTTTCTGTTTCTACTTGTTATAAGTTTGTGATATGAGAGTTCGAACTAAATCAACATTTCATCATCCTTATTTTGTGTGATATCTTTAGGTATGGATTAATTGATTGAATAGGATTAAGCTCCGCTTTTAACCCTTTCACAAACAAGACCTGGTTTTGACGTCCCTAATTGAATACAGAATAGCCTTCGCCGTTTGGGAAAACATTGAGGCAAAAGAAGAAACTGCTGATATCCAGCAGTTTCTTCTTTTGTCTCAATGATTTCTATGCTATATCTTACATAAATTTCATTTTGCTGTCTTCAGCATCTTATGAATTTGACCACCTAAAAATTCGTCGTTCGGGAAAGGGTTAACTACATTTGTCGTTCGGGAAAGGGTTAACTACATTTGTACATTAGGTTATATTGTGGCGACCAGAACATATAACCATGAATTTCTAGCCTTCCTCTCACCAGTAATACCACGGTATCCAATTCAAGCCTCCAGCTGCTCACCCAACTTAGATGATTCATATCCATTGGTGAGACTCGGAGACAAATGACAGGGTCCTGATTGTAACTTTAACCCTTTCCCAAACAAGACCTGGTTTTGACGTCCCTGATAGAAAAGGCTTGGGAAAACATTGAAACAAAAGAAGAAACTGCTGATAACCATCAGTTTCTCCTTTTGTCTCAATATTTTCTATGCCATATCTTACACATATTCTACTTTTGATAACTTCCATCTTGTCATTTGTGGCAGTTTTTGAAGTGGATTACCCTAAAATTTTGTTTGGGAAAGGGTTAATATAAGTAGTAGAGATAAAGAGTATCGACTGCATTTCTGTAGCCACTGCCAGGATGAAGAAAGAAAATAAGAACAACACAATATTGAAAATATATATTGCATTTATTGAAAAATTTACAAAAGAAATAATTGTGCAAAATTTATATCATCGTAAATGCAAAACCTCGTATCTCGATTTTAAAGGGGATGTAGTGTAATAACTTTTCCCAAAGTGAAATGCTTTACTTGAAATTCGGATATATTGTTCACAAATAATGTGTCATTAATACTGATTAATAAAAATATATCAAAACCTGCAACAATCGTCTTACCTGAGCACACAAGTTTGTACTTTGAAAATTGCCAAGATTTGACATACGAGGTTTTGCATTTACACCGACGATATGTTCCTCTACAAACACACTTACTATGTTCATCTTTTCTATTTAACCCTTTCCCGTACAGCAAAACTTATGGGTGGTCCAATTCAAAAGCTGATGCAGACCACAACATGGATGTTGAAAAAGATCAGATTTGTGTACAACATAGCATGGAAAATATTGAAGTAAAAGAAGAAAATACTGATTATTTCTTCAATGTTTGCCTAAGCCTTTCCTACTAAGGATATCCAAACCAGGCCCCGGTTCCTTGAAAAAACTTAAGTATATTCTCATGAGAACATGCTCAACTTCAAAGGGATACTCTCCAACGTTGCAGGGTATTCGATTGAAGTTCACGTGGAATTCGTGCGATTTGAGCACGGTGCTCAGATTTGAGCATGAGAACGTACTTAAGTTTTTTCGAGAAAGCGGGGCCAGGTCTTGTTTTGGAAAAGGGTTGACGGTTTCTCAAACAGTGATTTATTTTCACACCCAAACTGGATGTTAGTGAAGAAAACCTTATAAGAAAAGAAGAAAATGCTGATAACCAGATCTGTCCTCTTTTCTCTCAACGTTTTCTTTGCCAAAACATCATACAGCTGTTTGTGATCAAATTTGTACATGATATCATTCTTATTCCTTGTTAATTTGTATTCAAGTGTTTCACTGTCACCAAAGCCCAAAAATAAAGATGTATGAAAATGCTTATGAAAAATATCATTGGAAAACAAAACATTAACACAAGCTTTAACATGTTTTATCAATTTCCCAAAAGGTTTCCAAGAATGCCACCTTTTCCATTATTCAAACAACATCCAATCTATATCTGTAATTTAGATAATCTCAAGTTCTGTCATTTTGGTAAACAATGAACCCTAAGCAAAACATTCAATTTTCAGGAATCAAAGTTATCGTAGACAACAAAATTGATTGCCTGTCAAACTGAAAATTCTCTTTGATAATATAGAAAAAACCTAGGTGAATCAAAAAGCATTCTTGTTTAGGAAAAGGTTTAATCCATTCCCACACATAGATACGTTTTGACATCCTCCCCGATAGAGGCCGTAGAAAACACTGTAAAAGATGGAAAAATAGCTTGTGAATAGACAAAATAATGTAGAATTTGATTCACTTTGAATTGTTGTCTACAACATCTTTAAATCATACAATCTAAAATTTGGCGTCTGGTAATGAGTTGAACTATGTATTTTCCTTAGACTTGCTGTATAACTTTTGACCTGGTCCTCTTCTGAAATAAATGAATAGAACACAAATAAGTAACCCTTTCCTGAGCAACAAAATTTATATGATAAACAAATCTAGAGTAGTAGTAGAGAGAAGAGGTGAAATTTGCTATACCTGCAGCCTGTCAGGCATCTGGATGGGAACCCACTGACGTAGGAACAATCCCACTCCCTGCACGTTAATCAAAAGACCAATAGTAATTGAGTGTGAGTATCCATAAACATCCAGTTTGTCATCTGAAGCAGCTTCCAAATGAGAGTTCCTAATATTTTGTTGTTTGAAAAAGGGTTAAACTAGCATAATATTGGTTTAAAATATGAAATTTTTAATATTGAATTTTTCAAAACAACATACATGGATATTTACATAGATAGGACATCACAAAACTGAGACTTTATCAACAGGCATGAAACCGGATTCATACATTGTTTGTATTCCAACTCTACCATTTGGACAAATATGTATCAATGTTATATTATCATGATATAGACTTGAGATATATAATTTTTGAAGATATCATTTTTTTAACACCAAGACTTATCCACAAAAAGGAGACATCACATAACAGAGACTTTATCAACAGGCATAAATCCAGATTCACCCATGGTTCTTATACCAACTCTGCCATTAGGACGGATATGTATCCATGTTATGCTAGCATGGTTTAGACTTTAAATACATCATTATTTTTACACCAAGACTTACCAACATATGGGGATATCACATAACAGAGACTTTATCAACAGGCATAAATCCAGATTCACCCATGGTTCGTATACCAACTCTGCTGTTTGGACAGATATGCTAGCATGGTTTAGACTTTAAATACATCATTATTTTTACACCAAGACTTACCAACATATGGGGATATCACATAACAGAGACTTTATCAACAGGCATAAATCCAGATTCACCCATTGTTCGTATACCAACTCTGCTGTTTGGACAGATATGCTAGCATGGTTTAGACTTTAAATACATCATTATTTTTACACCAAGACTTACCAACATATGGGGATATCACATAACAGAGACTTTATCAACTGGCATAAATCCAGATTCACCCATTGTTCGTATACCAACTCTGCCATTAGGACGGATATGTATCCATGTTATGCTAGCATGGTTTAGACTTTAAATACATCATTATTTTTACACCAAGACTTACCAACATATGGGGATATCACATAACAGAGACTTTATCAACAGGCATAAATCCAGATTCACCCATGGTTCGTATACCAACTCTGCTGTTTGGACAGATATGCTAGCATGGTTTAGACTTTAAATACATCATTATTTTTACACCAAGACTTACCAACATATGGGGATATCACATAACAGAGACTTTATCAACAGGCATAAATCCAGATTCACCCATGGTTCTTATACCAACTCTGCCATTAGGACGGATATGTATCCATGTTATGCTAGCATGGTTTAGACTTTAAATACATCATTATTTTTACACCAAGACTTACCAACATATGGGGATATCACATAACAGAGACTTTATCAACAGGCATAAATCCAGATTCACCCATGGTTCGTATACCAACTCTGCTGTTTGGACGGATATGCTAGCATGGTTTAGACTTTAAATACATCATTATTTTTACACCAAGACTTACCAACATATGGGGATATCACATAACGGAGACTTTATCAACAGGCATAAATCCAGATTCACCCATTGTTCTTATACCAACTCTGCCATTTGGACGGATATGTATCCATGTTATACTAGCATGGTTTAGACTGATACGCAGCCAACCTTCTGGAGGGAATTGTAGGGCTCTGAAAAAAAAATCCATCCATTACCAGATGGCAAAATTATAGACTGGTCCAAATGCAAGGATGTTGCAGATGACAATGAATGAAATTTGACATTTTGGTATTTCTTGGTAGAAAACATTGTAGGAAATGAAGAAATTGCTTGTTTCAAGCAATTTCTTTATTTTCCACAATGTTTTCTATAGCTTTTAGATCTATCTTGTTGTGCATTTAAAGCCGTCATTATGTGGGTATGGGTTAATATTCAATGAGTTTAGCATTTCTATTTTTGTGGTGTTAAATTGAAAATGCCCTAGAGGAGTCCAGCAAACTACAGTGAAGACTGACTTTGATATTTGATCTTGATGAATGACGCCTAATGATGTGCATTAATAAGAATGTACATATCAAATATGAGCTTTGTAACTTAAGGTAGTCCACCCATCATTAGATACCACACACTTCCTGCAACTTGGGCAGTTATCCGTGATAACGCAAATTGACAAGGGTATCCCTCGTCAATTTCCATTGCTATGGATGATGCCCAAAAATTGACAAGCGTCATTATGTGGGAATGGGTTAGTATTCAGTGATTTTAGCACATGTATTTTGTAGGGATAGTTTGAAAATGCCAAAGAGGAGTCCAGCAAACTACTTGGAAGAAGACTTTGATACCGGTTTTTAATCTTGATGAATGACCTTGACATCTAATGATGTGCCTTATTAAAAATACACATATCAAATATGAGCTTCGTAACGTAAGGTATTCCACCCATCATTAGATACCAAACACTTCCTGCAACTTGGGCAGTTATCCATGGCAACACAAATTGACAAGTGTATCCCTCGTCAAATTTCCATTGCCATGGATGATGCCCAGAAATTGACACGGGCTACCATCGCCAATTTCCATTGCCAAGGATGACGCCCAAAATTGCACAAAGTATCTGGTATCTAATGATGAATGGTATACCTTAACCCTTTCCCAAACAAGACCTGGTTTTGACGTCCCTAGTAGAAAAGGCTTGGGAAAATATTGAAACAAAAAAAGAAACTGCTGATAATCAGCAGTTTCTCCTTTTGTCTCAATATTTTCTATGCCATATATGCCATATTTTACACAAATTTTATCTGTATTAACTTTCATTTTGTCTTTTGTGGCAGTTTTTTAAGTGGATCACCCTAAAATTTTGATGTTTGGGAAAGGGTTAAAGTAATGAGAAGTTACAGGCAAAATTAGATTATCATGTCAAGTTATGCAGTCATCAAACACTAGAATTACTGACTGACAGACCTGGTTAAAACAGTATGCCCCTTATCTCCTGATAAGGGAGCATGAAATAATTCAATTTTTTTCAAGTTTTATGTTTTAAACAATTACCACTAAATGACACTTTTTGATGTTCCACAAAAAAGCTTTGGAAAACATTGCAGAAAAAGAAGAAATAAACTGTGACAAGCCATTTTTTTTTATTTCCCACCATGTTTTTCTACCAAAAGCCAAAGGAAAATGTAAAATTTCATTCACATAAAATTGTCACCTGCAACATCTTTGAATTTGGACAAATTTAAAATGTTGCCGTCTGTTATAACCTTTCCCAAACAAGACCTGTTTTTGATGTCCACAATAGAAGAGGCTTGGGAAAACATTCAGGCAAAAGAAGAAAATGCAGAGTATCCCCATTTTCTTCTTTTGTCTCAACTGACAACGTTTTCTGTGCTACATCATTCACAGATTTTACCTTTGGTGACATAATTTTTGTAATGATCTGCAACAGCTTTCAAATTGGACCAGTCAAAGAAATTGGAGTTTGGTAAAGGTTTAATGGGTTAAGCTCACATCTTCATACTTACCTGCAAACAAAATAGCGTATAACATTAGCATGACATACAACAATTTCGTAACTGTCTTTTTCTTGGTCAACGTCAGCTCTGTGGAAATATTTCCTGAAGGCTGCCTCGATTCTGGACCCGTCCTGGTAAAACTGCTGAAATACACCGAAAAAAGGAAAAACTTACAATGTTCATTGTAACACTCACCTACACACACAATAACGGATTACGTTGCCATGACAAACTAGGATTTCGTAACTGTCTTTCTCTTGGTCTACATCAGCTCTATGAAAATGCTTTCTAAAGGCGGCCTCAATTCTAGCACCCTCCTGGAAAAATTCCTGAAATACACTGAATGATTAGGTTTTGTTCTAGCAAATCCAAATTATTTTCATTAATACTTAACTTTGGTAATTATCAAGTTCTCCTTTTCCCTGAAAAATTCTTATGTAATAACATACACTCTTTCTAATTTAAACATCAATTATTTTGTTGTTTGAAACTCAATTCACAGTTTTAACAGCCAAAACTTTTAAACACGACTATCAATGCTAGATAGTGAAAAATTCCAAGTCCTAAAATAAAAGGTATTTCACTACATTAGATGCCAGAGTAATGGATTTGTCTATCCCATTCCCAAACAACAAAATTTTAGGGTTTTCCAAATTCAAAGACATTGCAGACGACAAATCAAAGTGAATGAAATTCAAAATTTGTTGATCATATTGGGTAGAAAACATAGTGGGAAATGAAGAAGTAGCTTGTCACAAGCAATTTCTTTATTTTCCACAATGTTTTCCAAAGCCATTATCTTGTGGGGAGTCAAAAAGAGTCATTGTGGGGTAATGGGTTATATGCTGATATTATGCTCATGGAAGCATGTGCAAAGCTTGAAAGCAATAGCTGTTACAGAAAAAAGTTATCACACATAGATGAAAGTTACACGTAAAAACTTAATCAAGAATTTCTATGTGGTAAAAATTCCACTGAATTACATGTCCAAAGTTTCAGAGGTATGATAAACTTGCATGTTTGGCGCATATACGCCAGAGAGGGCTTGTCAGTAAAATGGGCATTTTTTTAATTCAAGGGCAGATAATTCAAAAACGAAAAGAGTTATCTGAATTCCGTAAACGATGTGCACAACTAGACACCATGGAGATTCATTGTGGCAAGTTTGATCAAAGTCCGATCAAAACTGTAGGAGGGGCGTGCACACAAGAAATTGCTAACGGACAGACAGACAGACAGACGGACAAACGACCTGGGCCATAACATAATACGACCCTTCGGCGTATAAAAAAGCAAAATGCCAACGCTCGGATGACTAGAATAGCCCTAAATAGCTCTAAAAATGCCAATTATAACAGCATTTTCTCCTTTCACTTCAATATTTTCTGCATTTTCTTAAACACTTAATGCTGTTGTCTGCAGCAGCTTTAAATTCATATTGGAGTTTTTGTTTTAAGATAATTACATGAGCTTCCGGTCTCCAGGCACCACTTGGAGGTTCTGGTGGAATTGGTGCCCCCTCTCGCAACAACTCGCTCTCTTCTCGTGGAAGTTCCGGTAACGATTTATGGATAATATCTGCGGTTTCACGAGCTCGAGTCATTGTGGATGAGATCAACTTGCTGTATGGATAGTTCATGTCAGCCAATCTTTGACCTGCAAACATGGCTTGTTCTTTGCCTGAAAAAATACTTAATCTATTATCAAACTGCAAAAATTTAGACTTGTCCAAATTCAAAGATGTTGCAGACGACATTTTCTTCTGAATGTAATTTAAACTTCTTTTGTATTTTGGGGGTAGAAATCATTGTTGGAAATGAAGAAATTATTTGTCACAAGCAATTTCTTTATTTCTGTCAAAGTTTTCTAAAACCCTTTTCTTAATAAGTCTGATAAGCCATGCCCTGCCATGCCCAATTTTTTTTACTTATCTTAAAATTTGAACATAAATTTCGAAAGAGTCACTCAAGGAACATTCCTGCCAAGTTTGGTTCAAATTGACCCTATGGTTGATTTTTAAATAATTTTCTTATGATTTTTAAGCCCACGCTGCACGCCCAAATTTTTTTGAAAATCAAAAATTCCTGAACAAGTTTTAAAAATGGGCACCCAAGGAACATTCTAGCCAAGTTTGGTCAAAATTGGCCCAATGTTTCAGGAGGAGAAGATGTTTAAAGAATTTGTGAATGGACGGACTGATGGACAGACAGACGGACAGACAGTGAGCGACCACAATAGCTCACCTTGAGCACTTCATGCTCAGGTGAGCTAATAAACCAAGATACTTGATTGATTAGATATAAACTAACTGGTTTTTCGATTTTCAGGAGTCATTGAAGATAACCTCTCACTGGTGACTGATAGATATAATGTTACTGTATGAAATAAGATAAAACATCTGGTTTTAAAGTGACATTTCACATTTATTTCATTTTTTTTTATTTTAAAAGTATGTCTTGATGCAAGGATTGTTTATTCTACTGTGTAGAAATGCTATCATTTTTTTTAAGTTGTTATTTATAAGCGAAAAATACGCCCTCAAAGTTGAGACAGAAATGACAAATTGTATATTAATCTGAACTGTTGTCCACAACAATTTGTTTATTTTTTGCACAACTAGAAAGACCTGAAGGTCTTGAGTCGCTCCACAGGCCTGAATTTCTTGTGGTTTACTATAAATTTTTTGACAAATTAATCTAAATGCTTAAATTTATATATCATTAAATTCTTGTGGTTCTTAGAGCAGAAACAAAGTAAAATACAGCAATGTGGTCAAAGAGTAACTAGATTTCTCAAATCTTGTGGTTCTTAGAGCAAAAACAAAGTTCAAAGAAGCAATCATGTGGTCAAAGCAAAAAGAAGGTAAATGATTGACTAATATTTTGAGTGATGATAAAGTTGAAAACTGTAATTAATTTGTGCCAAATTTAAGGGCACATAATTAAGTATGTGAGTTTATAATCAAGCTAAAAATTAAACTGATGCAAGATCTTATAGGCAGAATCATTCTATCCAAATTTTGTCAGTATTAGTCTATATTCATGGCCTCAAAAGTGTAAAAAGTGTCGGAAACTGAAATTTTGTCAATTTCAAGGGCACACAACTCAGATTGCAGCAATGCAATCATCCTGAAATTACACATAAGCAAGATCTTGTTGTTAACAAGATTCTTTCCAAATATAATCTTGATTGATTAACAATAATGGTTGTTAGAATGAAAACAAAGTCGAAAATGGCAATTTTGTCAAATCCAAGGGCACATAACTCATGAGGTAGAATTCCAATCAAGCTGAAAATTACACCCAGGCAGGATATTATGCTTATTTATATTCTGTCCAAGTTTTGTAATGATTGTTCAATATTTGTAGATTTTAGATTAAGAATAAAGATCTGAGAGATGGTCACCCAAGGATCATTCCTGTGAAGTTTGGTTGAAATCCATCCAGTAGTTTCTGAGGAGAAGATTTTAAAAGAAAAGTTTACGGACACACGCACGCACTGACGCACGACGGACACATCGCCATGACAATAGCCCGCTGGCCTGAAAAGCCAGTGGAGCTTTAAAATATATATTTCTCGGAAACGGTTCAATATTTTGGCTTGGAATTTTCCGAATTTTCATAAGAAAACATGCTCTTTCAGATAAAATAAAAGTAATTTATGTAAAAATAATTCTGAAATGTTGCATTAATCAGATTGTGAATATACAAACCAAGTTCTGTATGTTTCCTATGAGTATCTTCCTTACAACCAGTATAGTATTGACCATTACGAATCGCAATTATGTGCCATGTTGCTCTTCGCATTTTACGCTCGCTTTTTGATGTAGCTTATTTTTTGGCAGGAAGCATTGACAAAGATCAATCACAAATCTGATCTCAATCCATCCTCCCTGCTCCTCACATTAAAACCATGGAAAGCTAATGAATCTTGTTTGTAATATTCTAAAATGTTGCAAGTTTGTAACTACAGATTTATCAAGCTATAGTTACAATATTTTCGAGTGTTACCAACTATAATACAGTCAGCACTCATTATGTAGACATTGGATAAGTCAAATTTTTGCTTAAGTCGAAGTTCAAATCTGGTCCCGTCCTCATCAATGGACATAACTTTTTTTTCAAACAAAATAATTTCGAACTGAATATAGCCTTTGAAATATAGTAGGAAAGGGATAGAAATTGCTCGAAACGAGCAATTTCTTTCCTTTTCCTACTATATTTCAATAATAATCGCAAATGATTAGTTTCACAAACGGTCACATATCAACTTTATCGAAGCCGAACAAAATTGGATGAGTCGAACTCCAGATATGTCGAGGTATTTTGACGGCCCCTCCGACTTCGACACAACGAGTGTCGCCTGTAGTATGTACTAACCGAGTTCCGTAAGTTTCCTATGAATATCCTCTTTGCCATCTGTGTAGTATTGACCGTGACGAATCAGAATTATGTGGCGTGTTGCTCGTGGTACTTTGCCCTCGCTCGCTTCTTGATGTAGTTTCTTCTCATCATCAGTTGCTGATTCTTTCAGTGGCTTTAACAAGGAGGCTGGGTCTCTCCTATAAATAATAACAAGGTGTTGATTAATTGATTTATTGATTGATTAAAAGAGGTAAATCTATTTCCAATTAGCAATATTTTAAGGTAGTGCAAATTGAAATGAGTTGCAGACAACAACATTAATGCTAATTCATTTAGAAAACTTCATTTTATATGTACTAGCATAGGAAACCTTGAAGGAATGATTGCAATCAGCATGTTCTTCTTTTCCTGAAAAGGTTTCTAAACATTTAGGCCTACAGTTAGGGCATGGCCACACCTTAAAGTGACATTTCACATTTATTTCATTTTTTAAAAGTATGTCTTGGTGCAAAGATTGTGTATTCTAATGCGTAGAAATGGTATCAGTTTTTTTAAGTTGTTATTTATCAGCGAAAATACGCCTTTAAAGTTGAGACAGAAATTAGAAATTCTATATAAATCTGAACTGTTGTCCACAACAATTTGTTTAATTTTAGCACAAAAATATATATATCTCGTAAACGGTTCAATATTTTGACTTGAAATTTTCAGAACTTTCATAAGAAAAGATGCTCTTTCAGATAGAATAAAAGTAAAATTTATGTAAAAATGATTGTGAAATGTCACTTTAAACTTGTATTGTAACTATGTATGTATCATGCATGTATCTCTAATGCATTACCCCCTGTGCCCTCATGGAGATTATGTGCAGGTTTGTTTGGGAAAGGGCAAGTTGCATATTTACAGTGGTTTTACATTACCACTCAGTGATACTTTTTAATGTCCCTCACCAAAAAAGCTTGCGAAATCGTTGTGAAAAATGAAGAAATTGCATGTTTCAAGCAATTTCTTCATTTTCCACAATGCTTTCTAACCCAAAATGGAAAGATTTTTAAAATGCCTCAACTTCAAAATTGTCGTCTGCAACAATTTCAAACTTAAACAAGCGTAAAAATTTTGTTGTCTGGTAAAGTCTATTTTTAGTAACTAGAGCTCGGACTGATAACCTTATTTGACCTAGTAAAACTTAATCCTTTCCGAACAAGAACTGTTTTGATGCCCCCAATAGAAAAGGCTTGGAAAAACATTGAAGCAAAAGGAGAAAATGCTGAGGATCAGCATTTTCTCCTCTTTCCTCAATAGTTTCTGTGTTATGTTGTACACAAATTCTCCCCATTGGCACCCTGTTTATCATCTTTAGCAGCCTTTGAAGTGGACAAAAAATGTATTGTTTGGGAAAGGGTTAACTCTTTATTAAGTTTGTGAAACTATATATGCATATTAATCTGTAGATAACATAATGATCAAGGAATAAATAAACATGTTGGGAAAGATGTGTACATTTCAGAAACTTTGAAACTTTGTAATCAACAAATTTTGAAATAAAAAGTAAATATTCCTTTGATAAAAATAAAATTTGAATTTACATATGAGCCTATTAATTAGGTAAAAGGTTTAGCAGATATTTCATCCATACATTTATAACATTACTTTGTAGATAAGTTTCAAATCCACCTGACTTTAAGCTGAATTTGGACAAGATAGTAAAATTTGTAAGTTCAATGCTTCTTCCAATCACTATATATATCTTGACAATAATGAGAAAAAAATACTGGTAAATGTCAAGTTAACACACTAATTGCAATTTCATTCTTTAGAAAACATCTTAACCCTTTCCAAAACCTCAAAACTTAATCGCAGAGATTATGTGCTACAGTTAACATATTGTGTCTTATTAATAACTAGACTTTAAAAATCATTTAACCCTCTCCCAAACAAGACCTGGCTTTGATGACCCTGGTAGAATAGGCTTGGGAAAACATTGCGACAAAAGAAGAAACTGCTGATGACCAGCAGTTTCTCCTTTTGTTGCAATATTTTCTATGTCATATTTCACACAAATTCTGTCTTAAATAACATCTATTTGGTCATTTGTAGCAGTTCTTGAAAGGATCACCCTAAAATTTTGGCGTTTGGGAGAGGGTTAATTAAGCTGAAAGCGACACAATTCAGATCCATGACTACATAACCAATTAAATGAAATTGTTACATCTTGAAATCCATATAGTGTATGAGCCTCAGAGGAAATCTATATAAATGTCATTGCATATATATATTACTTTCAGCTTACAAGGTTTTTTTTACCAAGAAATTGGGGCCGAATATCGGCCCCCTCCCCCCCCCCCCCCCCCCCCAAGGGATTGTTTCCCCTAAAATTGCAACTAGAACTGACGCAAAGCGGACAAATACCCCCCACTAGCGCGTTGTCACTGAAAAAGTGCTAAAGTTCAAAGTGGCATAACTCTGAAACTACTGCCTGGATCAAGATGAAAATTGCAGGTGCACAACTTCATATGATAGGAAACATCCTGCTAAAATTTCAGCAAAATCGGTCAAAAACTGTGGGAGGAGAAGAGGACACAAAATTATGTCCACGGACAGACGGACAGACGGACGGACGGACAGACGGACAGACGGACGGACGGACAACCTGAATCCAGTATACCCCCCATAACTTTGTTGTGGGGGGTATAATTATCCCCTCATAATTCATGAGGGGATAATTGCAATTTTAGGGGAAAGGAAGGAACATTGATTTATGAGTCATGAATCGATGTTCCTTTATTTCCCCTTGAAAGATCTCTGATAATAAGCTTATAAACTGCTTCTAAAACCTATTTTCTAAAATGTATTTAATGAAATATTTCTAAGCATTTTCTGTATTCAAGCAAAATTTACAAGTGAAGATTTTCCCCCTATAAAAGTCTGTTTGAAATTTTTTCCCTCAAATTAAGGGCCCCGAGCCCCTTCTCCTATCCATAAGAACCCCTGGCTTAGAATGGCCCTTTTCGAAATGTTCATGTTTTCAAAACTTCTATTGTTTTCCTGGTTCCTCATTTTGTCTGTCATTGTCTTGTTTGTTTCAGCACTAGCTAAAATGCCATGACTGGCATGAGTCATCAGGACCTCATTTTTTATCCTTCGTCTTCCCCAGGGGTTTCAATAACATTTCAAATGGTCAACTTGGTCAGAAGCTAAAGTAGACGGAGGATTTTCTATGTATTCCCTATTAACCCCATACAAAATTTGCAAAAGTAGCAGGGGGATCATACTCAATTTCAGTAAAATAGGAGGGGGAAATCCCCGCCCCCGCCTCTTAATGAAACCCCTGCTTCCCTAATAACATGTTTTTCCACCAACTTTGAAAAGAGTTGCAGACTGCAAAAATATTGATGTCAAAAGCTGGGAAATGTTATACAGGGGAAGCCTGCTTGTACATCTAGCCTAGATAAAATATTGCGGGAAAAGCAGAAAATGCTTATTGTCAGCATTTTCTTCTTTTGTCTTGATGTGTTTTGTAAGAGTAAAAAGTCTGTTTTTTAAATTAAGTCTTTTTCTATTATGTGTGTCAAATGGTGTCATTGTTTGGGAATGGGATGATTTCCATAACAAGACCTGATCATGGATGGATCCCCCCCCCCTCCCTGGCATTGGCCGAAAATTAATTTTTGACTATATATAAATTTAGTGTAATGTTACATATATTTATTACATTTTAAGCCATAATTTGAGCTTGGACCCTCCCTGGAAAAAAAATCTTGGGCTTGGATCCCCCCCTGGAAAAAAATCTTGGATCCGCCCTTGCTGATTTTGAATGTCTCATAAAAGAGGCCAGGGAAAAGATTTAAGACAAAGGCAGAAAGCGCTGATCTGTCCGCATTTTCTCCTTTTGCCTCAATATTTTCTGTACTATATTTTACATTAATGGAATCTTTATCAACATCCATTTTATCATCTGCAGCTGCATTCAAATAACACGGTGGGGATTGTGCATGATGGGATGGATAACGAATTTGGAGTATACGGACAAATTTTGCCTCGCTTCAGGTAAGAAATTGTGCAATAATTTTCTTATTTCTGCTCCAATTTTCAAGCGGTTTGTTGCATGTACCCCGCATTAGTGAGCTCTTTCCTCGGATATATGACTTGTTTGTAGAATCTTTGTACTTTGTCCAAAAATTGATCCCAACCGACCAGAAAAACGACAAAAAATTCAGACCCCTTTTCTAGTCGGTTGGGATCGGTTTTTGAGAAAAGTACAGGGAAGTTCCAGATAAATAATACATCTGAGAAAAGGGCTCAGTAAGAAGGAGTACATGCAACAAACCGCATGAAAATTGACACAGAAATAAGAAAGTTATTGCACAAATTCTTACCTGAAGCGTGGTTAATTTGGCCGTAGTTGTTACCATTTCGCTTTCTGGTCGGTTGGGACAATATTTCGGAAAAAGTATCATGAGTTATCTAATATGTCATACATCCGATGAAAGAGCTCGATAAGGCGGGGTACATGCAGCAAACCGCTTGAAAATTGATACAGAAATAACAGAGTTATTGCAAAATGTCTTACCTGAAGCGAGGCGGGTTGGCATCAAATTTTGTGCAAAAAATAGACTGAGTTAAACCGTTGTTTTGATAAACCGTCGGTGTTGTTATAACATCTCGTAACTACGGTTTGATTCAAGCCGTAGTTACGAGATTTTATAACAAGACCAACGAAATACTATTTATTTGTCCGAATTTACGTCACGGTTTACTTGATAAAATCGTTCCCTATTGTCGGTAGTCGTTATCCATCCCATCATGCACAATCCCCACCGTGAATAAGGACACCCTAATTTTTGGCCCTGTGGGAAAGTTCTGTGTAGTCAAACTTCAAAGAAGTGAAAGTAGAAGCCACCTGTCCCAATTTCTGTCCCATTTCACACTAGGTTCAAAGTTTGTCGTCCATGACGCCTGCAACGATTGTCTTCTGCTTTTATCATACAAAAATACACTGATGACGGCAAATGTGCCGACTGCCGCCTCTTTCCAGTATCTTTTCGTGAATTTGTAAACCCGGCTCATCTTGTTCAAGATTTGTGTTGCCACCTGACGCTTCAAGGATAAAGTCCGAAGATTCCGCATAAACCAAGATGGCTGCGCCCATGGAACAGATGTTTTTACAACTTTTGAGAAGGAAATGTCCGAGTTTTCTGATGGTAAGTTTGCTTTAACATGCAAATATTTTATATACTGTTCATATTACCTTGTTTTTAAATCTCATAATTTGTGTTGACAAGTATTGGTGATTCCGTAAAAGTGATACATAAGAAATCTTCATTGAAATTTGGTGGGTGGGGTAAGATAAATAAATTATTGTGTCCTTGAGCCCGACAGTTTTAACTGCTGGTGCATCTATGAATCCAACGATAGATATTGAAAAGGGATTATGTCATCCAAACAATGCTGGTTTGATTTAGGTGCTAGTGGTTGTATGACAATTTCATGACTATTGATTCGGTTGGCACAATTCCTTCCACAGGTATTTGGCACGTAAACTAGTCACTACTACACCCTGCATCAATAAAAAAAAAAATTAGAAAGAAAAATTTTTTTTCGATAAGTTATATTTTATAAAGGTGTCCGACTTTCGCCGGATTTACGAACGAAAACACCGACTACCTTTACGCTAAGATCAAATACTCCGTCAATTTTCATCCAATCTCAACAAACAAGCACTCATGTATCAGAGAAATGATTTATCTACACATACATACCAAATAAACTAATGTAGCACAAAGAATATGAGAGCAAGGTCGGTCGAAACACGAAGAAAAGTTGACTCGACGGTTCTGTGACCGATGGATTCGTCACAAAAATTCCCCTGTAAAGCACAAATATAAGCCCTCCAGTCTATTTAAAACCACATATATCACTTAGGCAAATATAAATAGTTACTTGTTTTGATTATCCTAGAGTGCGATATGTTTTGGTTAATCCGTAATGGTTTGATGTTTATCACAAATTCTCACGTCTAGCAGAAAGCTGCCATTTTCATTCCTGATCGGAAAGTGCTTGTTGAAAATAGACTGGCACTTCGAGGGTCGTATAACAAAAAGTGAACTGGGACCGACAACAAAATACACGCAGTCAACTTGGGCGGGTAACTAGCGTGATAAAAGGACTCCACGACTTACTCCACAAAATGATCCCCCGTTAAAATATGATATTCTTCTTTTATCACGACGGTTATGTATGTGTCTAGTTATTCTTCTAATTAATTTATGGATGTAAGGTATAACAAAAAGTGAACCATGGGGTCAACTCGGGCGGATTAACTAGCGTGATATCAGTATGGAGACACTCCACAACGGGAAATGCTTCCGGGTCGTAGTATACAAACACAGTTCCGTCAAAAATGGATTCGCTCCTTTTGTTGCATTGATTCTGTGTCTATAGAATAGGCAGATGCATGAAATGTGGTTCTGTATACTGGCAGACCATCAGTGTACTGCTAGGATGTGTTTTAATGAATTTGTTGGGAACTAGTTTCTTGCGCGGTCGTGACCTTTCATGGGGGTGTGTCACATGCAGATCCCGAAATAGATGGCAAATTTCAAGGGTGGCTGTGTTCACGGGTGCGTGATTTTAGCTGATGGTGCTATTGATACCACTTTCTTGGTAGTAAATTAAAGACAAAGAAATGGTCTGTCAGGCAGACTAAGTAAAATGTACCACAAAGACTTCTGAGAGGAGCTAGAAGCTGCCAAATTGACCCATTTTACTATACTAGTCAAAACTTCTAACCGTCCACTTATAAAACAAAGATATTTTTTTCTGTGGTGATTGGATCTTCGTGAAATTTGCTATGTGAATTTTTAAGCAACTTTCCAGATGATTTTGGCGAAAAGTTACCGCTGTTTTATTGAAATAAAAGCGCAACGTGAGAAAAGCTCAAAAAGCTCTAAATTCAAACAGAGCTCAGAATATTGTCAATGTGGTGTTTTTAGTCTCATGGATCGTTAGCTACAACATAGACTAAGAAAAAAATTGAAAATGTTTGACAATTGTGCGCAGAATATGGCAGTAAATGAAACCGAAAGAGGTCATGTATGCAGAAAAACGGTTCTTAAAGACAACATCAAAAACACGTTTTTCTTCGAAAATGCTTTAAATATAGACTGATGATTCACGGCGAGCTACAAGCTGTAGAATTTGTGTAAAAATAAGTTTGTTGCGTCCTTTTTCCACACCAGACCATATTTGAGCATATTCGCTTCATAAAATGTTATGCCGGTTGAATTTAAACACCATTTTACCATGCCTCCCATTCTTTCTACTTCTTCTTAAGTCAAAAAGTCACACAAATTTGACCATGTTTTCCAATTTTTTTCTTAGTCTGGGTTGCAGCTAACGATTTGTGTACTTTGAATTGTTGAAAGTGTAGAATCTCGAGCTCTATTAAGATTTAGAGCTTTTTGAGCTTTTCCTTTATTACACATCAAAATTTGACAATTATTGATAAATCATCATGGAAATCAACGGGCATTATGCTTAAAAATTAACATATCAAATTTCATTAAAATGTAATAACTTTTAAAAAAGTTATAGTCATTTTTAAAGTGGCCGGTTAGGACTTTTGGCCAGTATATATATTTAATAGGCCCGTTTCGTTGAGGAGTGACACCTATATAACTTAACAAAACAATTAAAGAACGCAAACATCAAAACATTGCACATGATAGGATTTTGTTTATTCATTTTTTGTGAGTGTAAGCCAATGTATAACCCCGTCGATGACAACTCTGATCTTTGGGTTCCTAATTGAAGAAAAGTATGGACTTGTAACCCACTTCTGACAATACATCCTCTTCATATTGGTGATCCGGCAAACTACCGGCCGATCTGTCTGACTTGTATTATCTGCAAAACCCTGTAGCTACCCACCTATCTACTCACATTTCCTCTCATATCACCATACATGAGCTTCAGCAAGAAGAAACGCGTCTATGTGAGATGCAGCTCATTTAGCTTACTGATTGTCTGTTCAAAATATCTCAGCTGTAAAGCAAACTGACCCGGTACTCTTAGATTTCAATAAGGCCTTAGATAAAGTCAGAAAGCTACTCTTCAACCAAAAGCTATTCTACATTGCCGTTGCGTAAAAACCAGTATTGGGTTCTGAAACGTACAAATACAGATACATTCTCCGAGAGTATGTCGTTTCTCGCCAGATCCTCCAATGGAGTCACTCTTTTATTGTTAGAAGCCACACTGAACAGTTGTTCTTGATGGAGAAAAGTCAGAAGAAGTGTCATTTATCTCAGGCCTCCCTCAAGGGTCAGTCCTAGATCCTCTACTCTTCATTGTTTTAACGTGACCCGAGATGAAATTGAAAACGAAGTCAATTGGTTTATAGTTTGATGTGCCTTTATATATAAATTTATAAAAGAAGCCTGAAATGTTATTTAAGTGAAATATACTTATCGTCTGATACAATGGGCATTTTACATAGATATGAAAAGAAACCTACCAGATTGTCAACGTTGCAATATCCAAGAAATAAGTTAATATATCATCTCGTCTAATCGTTGAGTGTCACCTGTCAATGTCTAAGGGAGGAAAACTTGTAAATTATCACAAAATAAGCATGTAGGAATGCCGGGAAGTAAACACAATTCTCTCAATCACAATTTTCTCAATTTAATCATCACATCATTTACTCATAATAATTCATTAAATGATGAATGTATGCATGTAATGAAATAAAATCGTCTTTCTTACATATAACAATCAACTGACCCTCATTCCGTTTCAAAATATCAAGTCCCCCTCCTTGCAGACGACACTGTGATATTCCGGTATCTTACATTCAACTCTCCTTTTGATCATCAAACTGCATGTGCTTTCATTTCTGTGCATTATATTTCAATTTCCATGTTTCTCCCAACTTAACATCTTCATCTAATCCCTATTGGAGGTATGCAACATCATAGTCAGAGCTGATACATTTATGCAATTTGGAGTCGTCAGCGAATAGCTTTTTATCCACTGATAATATGTCGGGCAAGTCATTGATAAAAATAATAAAAAAGTATTGGTCCAAGGTGACTTCCTTGGGGGATCCCACTTGTAATTAACGATTTTCTTTTTGATATTTTTTAATGTAGGGTTTTATGAACAGGCTTGATGCCAGACTTCATTTGGGTTTATGTTTTATCGCATTTATTATGAAACAGTAGACTTAATATTTTAGATTGAACCACCTTACATCCATAAATTAATTAGAAGAATAACTAGAGTCTAGACACATACATAACCGTCGTGATAAAAGAAGAATATCATATTTTAACGGGGGATCATTTTGTGGAGTAAGTCGTGGAGTCCTTTTATCACGCTAACCCGCCCAAGTTGACTGCGTGTATTTTGTTGTCGGTCCCAGTTCACTTTTTGTTATACGACCCTCGAAGTGCCAGTCTATTTTCAACAAGCACTTTCCGATCAGGAATGAAAATGGCAGCTTTCTGCTAGACGTGAGAATTTGTGATAAACATCAAACCATTACGGATTAACCAAAACATATCGCACTCTAGGATAATCAAAACAAGTAACTATTTATATTTGCCTAAGTGATATATGTGGTTTTAAATAGACTGGAGGGCTTATATTTGTGCTTTACAGGGGAATTTTTGTGACGAATCCATCGGTCACAGAACCGTCGAGTCAACTTTTCTTCGTGTTTCGACCGACCTTGCTCTCATATTCTTTGTGCTACATTAGTTTATTTGGTATGTATGTGTAGATAAATCATTTCTCTGATACATGAGTGCTTGTTTGTTGAGATTGGATGAAAATTGACGGAGTATTTGATCTTAGCGTAAAGGTAGTCGGTGTTTTCGTTCGTAAATCCGGCGAAAGTCGGACACCTTTATAAAATATAACTTATCGAAAAAATTTTTTTTTTCTAAATTTTTTTTTATTGATGCAGGGTGTAGTAGTGACTAGTTTACGTGCCAAATACCTGTGATTCCTTCAGCCAATCATAAACGTTGTCAGTCATAAAGTGCAGACCTGCACTCATTCGGTGGAGGTGAAAGCTTCGGTCTTTTTCGTTAAAGCATTACCAACTTTCAGCATTAATATCTCGACGACTACGCCTGATTATTAAAAATGCGTCAGTAGTTAGAAAGTTTAAATCACATTCTTTAAAGAAAGAGTTTTGTTTATGAATTTTAACGATGGATTTTTGAAATATTCTGCCTCAAAAATGGTATCCGGTATCGATAAAGACCTAGGAAGTACCCTCGATGACAAAATGAAAGTGAGGCTATGATGTCATGCCGACTGATTCTATGCAATCAATCAGTCCCTCATCGATCAGTCCCTCATCGACATCGGTAAGGCCTTAGGCCTTAAGTTAGGGGTTACCAAGTTCCCCAGAAGACAAAAGGTAGTCACAATGAATAATTTGTTTTCATAGGCTAGTGGCTCTGTATCAAACTCACAATTAGAGTGGTCCTCTTGGGTACCATGATACTGAATGGCGTTGACAAAAATGAAGTGTGAATGCAGTGTCTATTCCAGAATTTTAAAAGTGTGTGGGGGGGGAATTTGTTTAAATTCGACAACATTGCGACAAAGATGGAAATTTTTTATCTTTCTCTATATAAAAAATACAACATAATTTTCAAAAATAGGGGTGATTTTTCAAAAGTATGTGCTAAAATGTGCAATCCCCCCTCCTAGAAAGACACTTTTTCCTTAAAAACCCAACCAAAATAATAATCAGTGATCATTTTACCTATGTGCACTGTGTCTCTGATGCTTATTTTTTGCTTGTGCGTCCATAGGGGCACAAAGATTTGGGGAAAAGTCATTTCAAAAGTTGACTTTCTTATCGCCGGCCCGCATAACACTAAATGAATTATTAACCATGACAGTGGTTGAAATGTAAAACCCACTCAAAACCCTCACAGATTCTCAAAATTTACCAGTTGACTAATTAAACTAAACACCGGCTGAATCGTAAAACACCTTTTGATTTAGATGTCTGCATTTTAAATAACCAATGGATGCATTTATACCATCTAAATAACCAATGGATGCATTTATACCATCGTATCTGAGGTAAATATCAGCTGTAAATAATTTGTTTGCTCAGCGATTTCAAAAGATGCCCCCAAAGAAGACGTTTGCCGTCAATAGTCGATAGCAAATATTCTTTAAGCTTTTTGAATTGGGACAATGTTGAATCAATTAATTGATATTTCTAAAAGTATAGATCTATTAATTAGAAAGTCTGCCAAAGTTCTGAACATAAAACGAAAAGGAAAATACAACCGTTCCAGCAATATCGGCTGAAAGTTTATCTTAATGTTTTGAAATTTTTCAAGTGGCTTTAACTTCTGCCTGCACAAAAATCAGGTGATGATGGTATTGTCTCATGAATGTGTCAAGATGACATATTGTTTTGGAAATTGTTCGGTGTTAACCTTTTCCCAAACAAGACCTTGTTTTGATGTCCCTAATGGAAAAGACTTGAAAAAACATTGAGAAAAAAGAAGAAACTGCTGATAGCAGTTTCTCCTTTAGTCTTAATATTGTTTGTGCAGTATTTTACACAAATCTTATCGTAACCAACATCTATTTTGTCGTTTGAAGCGGCTTTTAAATTGGACCACCCTAAAAATTTGTCATTTGGGAAAGGGTTAATTGTTTTCGGTACTCCTTGGATATTGTCAGACTCATAGAATAGCTACACTTACTGGAAACCAAGTTGAAAATCTTTATTAGCAGAAAGAAATACTGAACCTGTTTCAAAACAAAACATTCATTGTTTAACCCTTTCCCAAACAAGACCTGGTTTTGACGTTCCTAATTGAATAGGCTTTGGAAAACATTAAGGCAAAAGAAGAAACTGCTGATAACCAGCTGTTTCTCCTTTTATCTGAATGTTTTTTATGCTATATCATACATAAATTTCATCATTATCAACATCCATTTTGCTGTCTCCAGCAGCTTTTGAATTGAAACAACCAAAAATTCATTGTTCGGGAAAGGGTTAAATGTCCCTGGTTGTAAAGGCTTAGGAAAACAATCAGACAAAAGAAGAAAATGCTTACTAATATTGTCTCCTTTTGCCCCAATATTTTCTAAACCGATACACATCTTATCTTTATTACAATAATTATATGCAGCTGCCTATAAATGTGAGCACTCTTAACCCATTACCAGACGACAAATTTTTAGACTGGTCGAAATTCAAAGATGCTGTAGACGACAAATTCAAATTAACCCCTTCCCAAACAAGACCTGGTTTTGATGTTCCGAACAGAATTGGCTTGGAAAACATTGAGGCAAAAGAAGAAAATGCTGAAAATCAGCATTTTCTTCTTTTAATTCAAACATGTTATCACTATCGTCATTCGGTTTGTCGTCTGCAGCAGCTATTAAATTGGACCATCTCAAAATTTTCTCGTTTGGGAAAGGGTTAATGAAATTCAACTTGTGCTAATCATTTTAGGTAGAAAACTTTGTAAGAAATGAAGAAATTGCTCGTCACAAGCAATTTCTTCATTTCTCGCCATGTTTTCCAAAGCCCTTGCCTTTAGGGGAGTGAAAAGGAGTTAATGTGTGGTAATGGGTTGAAAGGGTTAGAATTATATCCTTGTTTTAGTATAAATGTGAGCACTCTAAATCTTTGCTGTTTTTTAGCTCGACTTTTCGAAGAAAATGAGAGCTTATACTGTCACCCGGGCGTCGGCGTCGGTGTCGCAACAAAGGTTTAAGTTTTTTCTAACATCAATGACTTCCATACAATCAAAGGGATTCTACCCAAATTTGGTATACTTATTCACCATCACACCCTCTACCTTACTACCAGGGCCCATGACCCTGGCTCCACTATATTTGGAGTTATGCCCCCTTTATACTAAGCAACTTAGAAAGTCGAGTGTGCTGTCTTCGGACAGCTCTTGTTAAAGGGTTTAAATTATATCCTTGTTTTAGTATAAATATGAGTACGCTTATTCTATGCCGTTTTTGAAAGGGTTGAATTATATCCTTGTTTTAGACGAGTCAGAGGCATATGGGTTTCATCAGTAATTTACGAGAAAGATTTGTCGGGAAGCCGCAACAAGAGACCACACCTGTGATCAGACTTGAAGAAATGGAAGAGGAAGTGGAGGAAGATGTGAGAGGGAAGCGAATGTGAGTGAAATTTTTTATTAAATTTATTTATTGATATTAACAATTAATGATTATTCATTAAATGATTTTAACCCTTGTCATGCTACATTTTAAGGTGCATGCAGTATAGATTAAGGCAAGAATCAATGCACATAATGTGCATGTTTCTATGGAATTCACTGCAGTGTTTCAGGATTTGCTTCTTTTGTAAATTTAGCAAGATCTACGGTCAATAAATGGTTGACCAGATTCTTCAAATGCTACAGTTGACTTGGTATAACTCTTTCCCAAACAAGACCTGGTTTTGACGTCCCTATTAGAAAATACTTTGGAAAACATTGAGGAAAAAAGAAGAAAATGCTGATAATCAGCATTTTCTCCTTTTGCCTCAATATTTTCTGTTCTATATTGTACAGAAATTACCTTTATAGTTACTTTAATGTTGTCGTCTGCAGCAGCTTTGAATTTGGAATGGTTTAAAATGTTGTCGTTAGGGAAAGTGTTAATTCAAATACTGTATAAAGCTACAGATAAGAGGGAACAATCTTTCATTGTTCATAAAAAAAAACTAATGTTGTAGGTCCCAAGTGAGTACCAACAACATTAGGTTTGGATTAACCCTTTCCCAAATGACACAATGTTAGGGTGGTCCATATTCAAAGATTTAAGATGTATCAGACAACAATTTCAAGTAAAGTGATTGTAAATCTACATTTTCTATCCTTTTTGGGTAAGAACATTGTTGGGAAATAAAGAAATCCCTTGTCCCAAGCGATTGTTTTCCACAATGTTTTCCAAAGCCTTTATCTTGTGGGGTGGCAAAAAGTGTCAAAGCGTGGAAATGGGTTAAGAATTACAAATTTTGAATTCCTTTATCCCTATTATTTGTTGTTTCGCTCAAGAATTAAGCAAATTGCTTGTTGTTCTCTATTAGAGCTAGAGAAACTGCAACTAAGCATAATCAAGTGACTCAGAATTTCCGATAATCTTCAATATCTTTTTTAATACTTGACCAATTTGAATTCAGGTTGAAGCAGAGAAGGGGGGGAATGCCAGGAATAAGCTGGACGTTTTGAATTTTTGAAAAATCAACTGATAAAAAAGTTATTGAAGATAAACCAAAGTTTTGGTTTATCTTCAATAACTTTTTTATCAATCGATTTTTTAAAAATCAACTACATCCATCTAATGCATGACGTCTGTCCACATTCTCTGCTTCAAAACAAATTCAAATTGGTTGCATATTAACAAATTTATTGAAGATTTTCTGAAAATATTGTATCACATGATCATCCACCGTGATCATGCATCCTTATTTGACTGCGTTTGTTTACAGACAGATCTAGAAACTTGTTTTTCTAAAATTCTTTGTGAGCCCTTTTGCAAGATTCTGACTCAAATGAATTGTGAAAACAAAGAATTTTTTGTTGATAGCAAAATAGAAGAGGTGAAGCCATATGCCCCATTATCAGACCTAGAAATAGAAGACAAAATACAGAAAAATGTGGATCTCATATTTGGACCAACGGAGAATTGGCGACAAGTTCCACTTACCAGTCGACTACAGAAATATGAGGTAAATAGATAAAGTTTAAGGTTGTCCACCTACTGGTTGGAAACAAATGTCTGAAAGGTTATTTGCTGTTATGCTGTTATAAATCAGGATCCAATGATTGATTGTCTGATGCACTACCTACTGTGCTGTTGCTGGGCTGATGGGAAAAATGCATTTAATCAACCATCGTTTTTAGCTCACCTGAGCACGAAGTGCTCAAGGTGAGCTATTGTGGTCACTTTTTGTCCGTCTGTCTGTCTGTCCGTCTGTCTGTCCGTCCGTCCGTCCACAATTTCGTGTTTACACTCTAGCATCTACAAATATAAGCCAATCTTGACCAAACTTGGTCAAAACATGTATGGCCATAAGATCTCGGATGAGTTCGATTATGGGTCAGATCGAACTAGAAAGTCAGGAGTTATCTGCCCTTGAATGCGAAAAATACTTAGTTTTGACATTGTTTACACTCTAGCATCTACAATTATTGATCAATCAAGACAAATCTTGGACATAACATTGCAGACCATAAGATCTAGGATGACTTCGATTTTCAGTCTGATCTGACCAGAAAGACAAGAGTTATGTGCCCTTGAATTTGATAAAATTGCCATTTTCGGCTGTTTTTGACCTTGTTTACACTCTAGAATCTACAATTATTCATCAATCAAGACAAAACTTTGACACAATGTTTGGGACCATGAGATCTCGGATGAGTATGATTTTCAGTCTGATCTGATCAGAAAGTCGAGAGTTACTTGCCCTTGAATTTGACAAAATTGTCATTTTTGGCTGTTTTCGATGATGTTTACACTCTAGAATCTACAATTATTGATCAATCAATCCAAAACTTGGACACAATTTTGGGGATCATAAGATCTGGGATGAGTTTGATTTTCAGTCTTATCTGATCAGAAAGATGAGAGTTATGAGCCCTTGTATTTGACAAAATTGCCGTTTTTGACTGTTTTTGACCTTATTTACACTCTAGAATCTACAATTTTTGACCAATCAAGACAAATTTTGGACACAAGGTTGGAGACCATAAGATCTCATATGAGGTTGATTTTCAGTCTGATCTGACTAGAAAGGTTAGAGTTATGTGCCCTTGAATTTGATAAAATTGCCGATTTCGGCTGTTTTTGACATTGTTTACTCTCTATAATCTACTATTATTTATCAATTAAGACAAAACTTGAACAAAATGTTTGAGACCATAAGATCTTGGATAAGTTTGATTTTCAGTCCAATCTGATAAAAAAATGGAGAGTTATGTGCCCTTGAATTTGATAAAATTGCCGATTTCGGCTGTTTTTGACATTGTTTACACTCTATAATCTACTATTATTTATCAATTAAGACAAATCTTGGACACAATGTTGGATATCATAAGGTCTCGTATGAGTTTGATTTTCAGCCTGATCTGACTAGAAAGTCGAGAGTTATGTGCCCTTGAATTTGACAAAATTGCTGTTTTCGGCTGTTTTCGACCTTGTTTATACTCCAGAATCTACAATTATTTATCAAACAAGACAAATCTTGGACACAATGTTGGGCACGATGAAATCTTGGATGAGTTCGATTTTCACAATGTTATTGACGATAAGTTCGTTTTCAGTCTTAAAGTCATAAATATTTTTTGAAATGAAGAAAAGTGTTGCTTATATCATTTTGGTTCAGGTGAGCGATATAGGACCATCATGGTCCTCTTGTTTGCTTTTCAAATAAATTTTCTCCAATCGGTCATGCAAAAATTTAAACAAAAAGTTGCAGACAAGAATATTAATAATTTGTAAGTTATAGCAAAGAAAACAAGATGAGAAAACGATCAACACTCACATTTCCTCTCATTGATTTTCAGTTCTAACTTTTTTGATAAGGAATTATATGTGAAAGGGATAAACAAAATATCGTATGGCAAAAGGAAAACATATTTGAGCCAGAATCTGGAAAAAGGGTCCTTACAGGCATTTGAGAACAGCAGGAATCCAGATCAGCCTGTCCATATGCACATTCTGATCAGGACTCATGTTATTCACTAATAACTTTTTCATGACATGTAGTAATTGTAACTAAGAGTGCTTCATGGGTCCTGATCAGCTTGCATTTTGACATTGTCTGATCTTGTAACATGGATATCTCTATTACTATAAGGGCCATTTCCCAGATCTGGACAATGATGCTTTTCAATAAAAACACGACATTTTCTTTTCCAGCTGCTTACAACTCTGATAGAAGAATTTGAACATGACATACCAAGCGTAGAGCTCAACGACATAACAAGCGTAGAAGACCTCATCAAGTACTACAAAACCGAAGTTAGAGATACGTCGGCATATGTTGACATGTCAAAATTGGACCTTCCGAAAAACTTACATATAAATCTAGAAGCGTTAAGGTTTGATAAAGAGACTGATAGAATACATGATGGAAAAACTGCTTTTCCAGATTCTAAGACAATCGTAACGAGTGTGAAATATCGCAGAAAGTATAAACCGTCAGATGATGAGACGGATCCAGTTCGAGGGCGACCAATCGGAGTGGCAAGATGGAAGGATTGATGTGTTCATTCTTTATCATTTATAATGATAACTATCTGATTAACCCTATCCCAAATAAGACCTGGTTTTGACATTCTTAAAAGAAAAGGACTGGGAAAACATTGAGACAAAAGAAGAAACTGCTGATGACCAGCAGTTTCTCCTTTTGTCTCAAAATTTTCTGTGTTATATTATTCACAAACTGCACCTTTAGTATCATCCATGTAGTCGTCTGCAATAGCTTTCAAATTGGAACACCCTAAAATTTTGTTAATTTGGAAAGGGTTAAATTCCAATGTTAACTTTGAAGTATAATCTGACAGGCATCAGTTAGAGGTCATTTTCAATGACATTTTCCTCTGACCTCTGATCTAATAAACGCTTTCAAGATTCTGAAAATGATTAAAAATGAAAACTAACCCACGATGACCTGTCATGTTAGTGCAGAATCATATGTTTGAACATGCTTGTCATGGAAAACCATACACAACAAAAGTTTTGATTAGTTACGTTTAAATAGATATTATCGGAATTTCCAGTGTCATGGAAGATGATCGTAAACTGGTGACTGTCAGATGTTACTGTAGAAAATAAGATGAAACATTGGGTTTTAATCAGATTGCAATGATATAGGCTGATCCAGGTTCAGAAGTTACAGCTGACAGTTTTTCATATGAAAATGGACAGATTGATGTGAATTTTTACCTTTTTAGGGTTCATGTTAAATTGTGTTTACCCTTTACCAAACAAGACCTGGTTTTGATGTCTTTGATATAAGGATTTGGGATAACATTAAGGAAAATGAAAAGATTGCTTGTGACAAGCAATCTTTTCATTTCCCATAATGTTTTCTTGCTAACAAGACCAAAACATTTCTTTTGAAATATTGTCTGTTACATCTTTGAATTTTGACCATTCTGAAAGTTTACTGTCTGGTAAGGGGTCAAATTGTTAAAAAAAAGTGACAACTTTCTATGAAACAAATTGAAAAAGATATTTATAAAAAAAACACCTATGCCTAAAAGAAGAAAATGCTGATTCAAATATTAATTGCAAAATGGAAGGAATTATATATTATATTAATCAGTTAGTAGACGACAGCATATAAATACAGATGAACACAAGTTATTTTGTAAGTTTTTTTTATCTCTGGAGTAACTGTAACACCATTGACATTGTCTTAGACCTCTTGCTGTTTGACAAATTTTTACCCATATCCAAAAGTTCCTAGGAAGTGGTAGAAACCTTGAGACTAAATGAAGAAATTGCTGATATTCATTTGCATTTTACGGAGAACACAAGTCATATCGTTCACATCTATGGCATTTGAGATTTGTTTGTAGACCTACATGAGTGCAGTCTGATCAGACCATTGTTGCTCTCTGTCAGATATAACTGTAGATCATGACGCTATTTGAGACCAACATAGATCCTGTTCAGGCTGTGTATATGCACAGGCTGATCTGGATCTATGTTGGTCTAAAATGCCATAAGGGACCTTCTTCTAGATCCTGACCTACATTGATTATGAAAAGACACAGCCATACTACAGTGAAAGATGAAGACTTTTGTCTGAAATTTTCTTTTGTCTTTCAAATCATTTACCACCAAATTGCAACTTTTTAGACTTGTCTTTAAAGATATTGCAGACGACCTTTTAAGTGTATGAGATTTTATATTTTTTTGTTTTCCTGAGTAAAAAATACTAAGGGAAATGAAGGAATTTCTTCATTTTCCAGAATGTTTTACAGCTCCTTTATCTTGAAGGGCATCAAAAAGCATCATCCTTTGGGAATGGGTTAAAAGTAAAGTAAACAAATTACACAGCTTCCACATTCCATGTACATATCGCATTCCGTCCTTTCCCAAAAATTGCCTGGATTTTGTGGCGAAAAAGACTATATAAACAGGTTTTTAACGACATTTGCAAAGAATGAAACCATTGTGGGTAACCTGATTTTTCCACCATGAAAGGGAAAATGCATGATATCATGGCCGTAGTAGTCAAACACAACACATTGTGTACATCACATCCTAAGATATGCTTTTCTAGTGACCTTTTTGGACGTCACAGTGATTAGGCAGTGATCATGCATTATGTTATTGGGTCTTTAGTGACAATTATGCCAGCATATGAAACTACTTTGAAATTGCACCAGTCATAACCCATTCCCAAACAAGGATGCGTTTTGATGCCCCAGAAGACAAAGGCTTTGGAAAACATTTTTGAACATGAAGAAATTGCATGTTACAAGCAATGTCATAATTTCTCACACTTTCTCCACAGAAAGACCACAATATGAAAAATTGGCGACCTGCCTGTCTACCTTTTTAGTGAGTTGGGACTTTATGTCTGGGGGGCAAATGACAAAGCCATATTTTCATCCATGTCTGATGTGTAGACAAAATCTTTAAACTTTAGTAAACATGAAATGGCTTTGATATCCCAAATAAGAAAAGCTAGGGAATCATAGAGGCAAAAGAAGAAAATGCTGATCTTGGTTTCACTATGTATGTCTGTCCATCCATCTGTCCATGGACTTTTTCGTTTCCAAGATCTATTTCGGGAATAGTTTAACCTAGGATCATAACACAGTTGTTACTCTTGACCCAAGGAGATTCCCTTTTGTTTTAGGGTCATGAAGGTCAAAGGTCAAGGTCACAATTGGATTTTGTTTAAAATCAGTTTCTATGCTAAAACTAAAGAACTGATTGCTCTAGGATCATGAAACTTTACACAGTTATTGCCCTTGACCCAAGGAAATGCCATATTGTTTGGGGTCACATAGGTCAGAGGTCAAGGTCACGATTGAACTTTGTTTAAAATCTGTTTCCATGCTCTAACTCTAAGAACTGTTAGCCCTAGAATCATGAAACTTTACCCAGTTGTTGACCTTGGCCCAAGGAGGTGTCATATTGTTTTTGGTCAAAGGTCACAATTATTCAAATTGTTCAAAACTCGATTTCTTTGCTATACATGTAACTCAAGATCCTTTTATTATTATCCCATAGCTCTTTTTAAGTGGCAAGGCACTAGTGGGAGTATTTGTACGCTTGGCAACAGTTCTAGTTTACATCCATTTGTTGTCTGCATCATCTTTGAAATTGGAACAGTCTAAATAGATGCAGTTTGGAAAAGCGTTAATTTAGCACACAACGAATCTCTTCTAGTAAAAGAAGATAACGTTTGCTGGAATGGAAGGCACAACAAAATACCTTATTGTCACTGCCGATGATTTTGGCTACAGCGATGAGAGAGATGATGGTATTATCGACTGTTTCAAGGCTGGCATTATAAGTCATGCTTCACTGATGGTGAATGGGGTATCATGTGAAAATGCTGCGAAGAAGGCGAAAGGTGCTGGTTTGCCTTTAGGTGAGTCTTGTATCAAATGAAATCACATTTGTTAAACTGTATCCCAAATGTCTAGACTTTGGATTGTTACAATGTGATAGCTCCTGTAGATGACAAAATTGATGTTGATAAAGGTATGTAGGCTGTAGAAGTTGTGTATAATATAGCTCAGTAAACATTGAGGCAAAAGGAGAAAATGCTAGACTCTTGGTAGTAACAATGTCAAAATCCCTTTTATGCATTTAGAAATAACAAGATTTTTGCCAGTTGTAAATTGAAAGGAGTTACAGACCACCACAATAAATATTGGTCCTTTTCAGCAAAAACCTTGTAACTGCAGCGTAAAACAAGTTGGAGTAACAAGGTTTTTGTTGAAAAGGAGCATGATACAAATTTGTATAACCTTGACACCTAGGGGGTATACATTTGGAAACTATTTGTATTTATATAGGTATAAGATTTGTGTATGATTTAGCATAGAAAATATGAAGGCAAAAAGAGAACATGCTGATAACCGTTACTTTATTCTTTTGTCTCAATGTTTTATCCAAGAGCTATTAGGTGCATCAACAAGCGTCATTGTTTTGGAAGGTTTAAGTTTCATCTGTCCTTCCTGCATGCCTTATATAACTATCTGTCTCTAGAAACGATTATGTGACCACATATGTTTTCACTTTCACACTCTTGTTCCTTTAACCTTTCCCCAAACAAAGCATGTTATTTTAAGTCCCTAGTAGAAAAGACTTTGGAAAATCTTGTTAAGCCACTTTTTTGTTCCTTTGCCTCCATATTTACTGAGCAATACTGTACAAAAATCCTCTCTAAATCAAGTCTACTTTGTGGTCAGCAGCAGCTTTCAAATTGGTCCACCCTTAAATTTTGCTGTTTGGTAAAAGGCTAATGATATAACAGACACAACTGAATTTCAGGATTACATTTAAATCTCACTGAAGGCTCACCTGTGAGTATGCCTGTACCGAAAGCCCTGGTCGGTCAACATGGATTTATGAGGGGCAAGATGGGTCAAAGACAAGCCGTAGATAATGGAAATGTGCAATCATCGGAGGTATTGTAGTGCAGTATGACAAAAACTATAACCTTGACCTCAAGTTTGACATTTGAGGCTTTTATTCATGTGCAGATCCAGGGGTGAGGCCCGGGGCCTCTCTCAAATATGTGCAAAGGCCTTTTCAAAGAGATTTTGGAGGAATTTTTTACGTGCCTATGCAGTCGGGCCCCCTCTGGAAAGCATTGGCCCCCTGTGGTACTTAAGTGTGCACAAATCTAGACACATGCACAAACTCTATAGTTATGAATTTCGAAAGCACTGCAAGAAAAGGATCTTGTTTCACTTCAGGTTTACATTTGAACCTTACGGAGGGCTCTACAGTGAGTTCGCCTGTACCAAAGAGTCTGCTCGGTCAAAATGGATTCATGCGGGGCATGATGGGACAAAGGGAAGCAATTGATGCAGGGAAATTGGACTCCTTCGAGGTAGTCTGCCTTTTGCTTCACCCTTTCTTAACCCATTACCAGACCGCAGAATTTTAGACTTGTCCAAATTACCGTATATGATATGCAGACAACAATTTTAAGTTGATTGGAATTTTACAGGTGTTGGGCTTTTTGTGTAGAAAATATTGTTGGAATTGGAGAAATTGCTTGTCACAATCATCAATTTCTTCATTTTCCACAATGATTGCCAAAGCCATTATCTCGTGGGGATTCAAAAAGAGTCATTGTGTGGTAAGGAATTAACTTGAACAATATTTTATGTCTCCTTGCAAGAGATTAATAGCTTTAGAAACTGGGGTGACCAGTAATTTCTCCTCTCATTCATGAACAGATTTTTCTGATGCTCTATTTTTCTTCTTCAGCCTCAACATTTTTGTGCCATATTGTATAGAAATCATACCTTTATCAACATCCAAGTTATGCACTGCAGCAGCTTTCAAATAAGACTACCCTCAATTTTTGTCGTTTGGCAAAGCGGTAATTTGTATGGATGATAAGTTTTATTAATGGATGGGTTTCAAACTAATTTGTTCGGATTTGTTCCTTTGTAAACCACAACCCCATTTTACTAACTAACAATCTTATGACCATATTTTTCTGTAAACTGCATAACAAGACATCTGATTGCACAAGGAATCAGATTTGGCCAATCAGGTTTATTGTTACACTGAAGTTTTCAGTTTGTACCATTTAGGACAAAGGTCAGTGTCATTTTTTGAAGGTCAAACATTTATGCACCAAAATAAGTTGTCAATGGATGACTATTCTTGAACCCATTATTGAATTACTCTAAGTTGTGTTAGTTGATTATTAAATTTGATTTAACACCTCTTTCAACTTGTCTTGTAAGGCCATATCACAGCAGAAAGATCACTTAACCAATGATTCTGTCATGTTTTGTACCAGTTCTACCACAACATCCTTTCTGGGCTGCCAGCTTCTCGCCTACATAGGTTAACAAATAAGCTAACCATTTGTGGGAGTGAAATTGATGCACTGCCAACAGTGTTATGGCTGTGGATTTTGTTTTAAAGACCAGACAAAATTTCAATAAATTGAATGCTAGTACATTGATAATTACAACTTAAATGCTTTGAAAGTTCTAAATTGCATGATTAAAGATGTTCAGTTAAAAGCTGATGCAGGTAGTAAAACAGGCTGATTTTGATAAATATAGGGTTTTCATGAAATATGATAAAGAATATATTGAGACAAAAGCAGAAAATGCCGATTATCAGCATTTTCTTTTTTTGTCTCAAATGTTTCCAAGTCTTTTCCACCAGGGATGTCATAAATTGGGTCTTGTTTGGGAACATGTTCATTTATTAATATTATTTCACTTTTAGGTCGCCAAGGAAATACAAGCCCAGATAGATAAATTTGAGAAGTTGATGGGACAAAAACCAGTAAATGTTGATGGTCATCAGCATATACATCTGTATCCAGGTTTGTCTGGTTTTGTTTTAACCCATTACCATATGACAAACATTATGGACTGCTCTAAATTCAAAGATGTTGCAGATGGCAATTAAAAAGAGAATGAAACTTTACATTTTGGGGTCTTTCCTGGTAGAAAGCATTATTGGAAATGAAGAAATTGCTTGTCACAAGCAATTTCTTCATTTTCAATGATGTTTTCCATAGCCTTAAAGGGCGACGAGCTAGGCTGTCGAAAATGCAAATGGCACAATAATTACAAACCAGAAATAACGTATGAAATTACTAACCTGAAGGGGTAGATCATTTATGTCCATTGTAACCACTCGTCGAGCTTTATTTAGTATTAAAATCCAAGTCAATTAATAACATGCTGGTCGTCCTTGTTTTTGTTTTGTAACGGCTACATATGCCCAACCTTCAAAAATCAATTACGTCAGAGATACGTCATATGTGCTCAGCGAGATTTCACACATCGTACAACCGGCTGCGTAGAAAGTCAGCGAAGACAGATTCGGCATCTGATGTCATGTGCATGGTAGGTCAAATGAATTTACTTTTATAAATAAACGAAAGGATCTTTGGTATTCTATAGTTGATAAATACGCGTATAAATGTTCAGTGCTTGTACAAAATAAACCTTTTCACGTATTCCTCGCAAAGAAGGTCACAGTCATCCACACAGCCGGTTGTACGGTGTGTTGATATCGCGGAGGTGTGTCTCGTTGACCTTGACCTTGTCTTGTTTTGAAGTAAAAATAGAATGTGTAAACACGCTTGTAAGGGATTGATCTATAGCAAAGGAAAAATGTTTTTTCCGCCGAGATTGAGGTTTTTATCCATTGCTAATTGTTTTTCCATGCACAAATATGAGTTCCCGAACAGTTCGGAAGCATAAAAACATAGAACGAGCCCCTTTAAACTTGTAGGATGTCAAAAGGTGTCAATGCAATGTAATGGTTAATGATAACAACCCATCTTTAGATAGATACCAAACACTTTGTGCATCTTCTCTCTATACAATTATTATGTGAACATGTTAACAGTAATTACAATAAAGAACAGAAACAACAAAAGAGAAATTGATATCGTGAACCTATGTGGGGGAGCAGCTGGAGGTTCGGTAAAGGTGCTGTGGTAGTACTGGTATGAGAAACGACAGGAATCCATGGTTAGGTGCTCCAGCCGCCGTGATGATGACCTTAGTAGTTGAAAACGGCGTAAAACCCCAATAAACCAAACCGATAGAAAAATTAAATGCGAAGTTGTTTTCTATAGTGCTCTGATCTAAAAATATTTTTCTTGAACCGCATATCAAAAATGGCACATTAGAAATTGCTCATTCACCCTTTACCAGACAGTACCTTAATTTGAGGTCTCTGGTTAAAAATGATTAGTTTACCCTTTCCCAAACGACAAAAATTTAGGGTGGTCCATTTTGAAAGCTACTGCAGACAACAAAATGGATGTTAAGAAAAATTGGAATTTTGTATTATATGGTCAAGAAAATATTGAGGCAAAAGGAGAAACTGCTGATTATCAGCAGTTTCTTCTTTTGTTTCAATGTTTTCCCAAGCCTTTTCCATTTGGGACGTCAAAACCAGGTCTTGTTTGGGAAAGGGTTAAACACTATTTTCACTTTTTACAGGCATATTAGAAACATTTTCCAAAGTGATGCAGGAGAATGGAATAACCTTGACCAGAATTCCCATAGAGCCAGAATTCAGCAAAACTAGTGAAGATCATAGGGCAGGATTCCTTAATGAAGTTATACAGAACTCAGTAGATTCTGTAGAAATGTTGATGGATCATCAAATATGGTAAATAGTTTGCTTTTCAACAAAAATAGCGTAACTTCAGCTAAAACAATCTGTAGTTATGAGGTTTTGTTGAAAAGCAGCAATAGTTTGCTTACAAGAAGAATGGAGTATGGTAAATATCATTGTTTTTCAACAAAAATCTCGTAACTGCAGCTTGTTTTAAGCTGCAGTTACTAGGTTTTTGTTGAAAAGCAGCGATATTTTGCTTACAAGAAGAATGGAGTATGGTAAATACCATCGTTTTTCAACAAAAATTTCATAACTGCAGCTGGTTTTAAGGCTTGTTTTAAGCTGCAGTTACGAGATTTTTGTTGAAAGGCAGCAATATTTTGCTCACATACAGATAGGACTCATCAAGTAAGGTAAATATCATTGCTTTTCAACAAAAATCTTATAACTGCAGCTTGTTTTAAGCTGTAGTTACGAGGTTTTTGTTGTAAAGCAGTGATATTTTGCTTACAATCAGATATGGCTCATCCAGTATGGTAAATATTTTGCTTTTAACATTCAGATCTCCTAGATTTGCATAAATTCTGAGTTGTTCCAGATGTATCCGTGCTAAAATTACTGCTTAAAAGTTGACACCACTCAATACAACTTATGAAGTAAGGTAAATAGTTTGCTAAGACTGTCTGGATTTCTCTAAAATAAAACTTAAAGATCTATTAAATACATCAAATAATTACTCCAATTTATTAGACAAATTTTTGCTATGGCAAATGTTATTTATTATTTCATCATAATAATTTGATCAGGTTTTAACAAATACTCTTTTCTAGGGCACCCAACTTCACTGGCCTTAAAACCATGGGCAACTATATGACAATCCCAGCTCTGATAGACAACATTACTGAAGGCTTTATGCAGGGAGCCAGTAAAGTTACAGGGAACCAGGTCTGTGAACTGATGGTGCACCCTGGGAAGAGAACAGGGAATTATGGGGGATGTGGGGATGGGCCAGACGATTTCAGCCAATCAGAAGATAGAGAATATGAAATGGCCATGTTGCAGTCGGAGGAACTTCTGAACTTTTACAAGAAATCCAACATGGAGTTTGTTGCATTTAAAGATATCCTTAAGTGGAAAAAGCTGTGAATTATTGTACTGTACAAATATTATCATTATAATAATGTGAAATCAAACAGATAAACACTGTATACTTTAAAATTATATGAACTTTCTTGTGATTTATCTATGGATTAAAAGATGTCATTTATTCAGAATAGTATTCTATGACATTGTGTTCAACACTTCATTTCTCAAGTATTGCCCAAATCAGCTTGTATTTCAAAAGTAATGCAGACTTCAGAGGAAATGAAAGGCGGGGACAGTGGAATATTTACAAGTGTTAATTGAATGTTCTATTGTAGGTACTCATTGGAATGAATAGAAACATTGTAAACATTTAATCCAAATATCTCTATAATTAAAGATATGTTAACCATTTTTGTCGAGCCCGCTTGCGGTGAGCTCGACATAGTTGTCACAATGGCGGTTCGGTGTATGTGCGTTAGTGCGTTAGTGCGTGCGTTAGTGCGTGCGTTAGTGCGTGCGTTAGTGCGTGCGTGCGTTAGTGCGTGCGTCCGTCCGGATGGAGCTTGTCCGGGCCATAACTTCACCATGGATGGAGGGATTCAGAAATAACTTGGCACAAATGTCAAGCTCAGTAAGGCGGAGTGTCGCGTGCAAGAACCAGATTCCAAGCTCAAAGGTCAAGGTCAAACTTGGAGGTAAAATGTCAAAAATGAGAAGATTTTTGCTTGTCCGGGCCATAACTTCACCATGGATGGAGGGATTCAGAAATAACTTGGCACAAATGTCAAGCTCAGTAAGGCAGAGTGTCGCGTGCAAGAACCAGATTCCAAGCTCAAAGGTCAAGGTCAAACTTGGAGGTCAAATGTCAAAAATGAGATGATTTTTGCTTGTCCGGGCCATAACTTCACCATGGATGGAGGGATTCAGAAATAACTTGGCACAAATGTCAAGCTCAGTAAGGCAGAGTGTCGCGTGCAAGAACCAGATTCCAAGCTCAAAGGTCAAGGTCAAACTTGGAGGTCAAATGTCAAAAATGAGATGATTTTTGCTTGTCCGGGCCATAACTTCACCATGGATGGAGGGATTCAGAAATAACTTGGCACAAATGTCAAGCTCAGTAAGGCGGAGTGTCGCGTGCAAAAACCAGATTCCAAGCTCAAAGGTCAAGGTCAAACTTGGAGGTCAAATGTCAAAAATGAGATGATTTTTGCTTGTCCGGGCCATAACTTCACCATGGATGGAGGGATTCAGAAATAACTTGGCACAAATGTCAAGCTCAGTAAGATGGAGTGTCGCGTGCAAGAACCAGATTCCAAGATGAAAGGTCAAGGTCAAACTTTGAGGTCAAATGTAAACAAGAGGGCCATGTGGCCCTATATCGCTCCACTGGAAACAGTTTCAATGGAAGAACAGAACAGTGCAGAGAATGTGGATACAGGGTAAGCAAGAAAAACAACAGAATTTTGGAATCTATTAGTATTATTTGAGTTTCCAAACATACAGAATGTTTATACTAATTGAAGTAAGCTTATAGTCAACAATATTCAGTGTCTTGTCTTCTTGTTTGATATATAAACATGCTAGAGTAACAAGAGGACCCTCTAGAACGCTCACCTGAGAAGATGTTATTTGGAGACATTTTAGGAGGAGATGTCGTTAAAAGTAATTAACGAGATTTTGAGAAAATTCACATTTTTCTTTGCCATGGCAACCAGAGTTTTTCATGGATTTCAATTCTTTTAGCAATTCTTAAAAGGGACTACCCAAGGAACATTTCTGTCAGGTTTGGTTGATTTTGGCCATGTAGTTTAGGAAGAGATGTCGGTTAAAGTAATTAACGAGATTTCAGGAAATTTCACATTTTCTGTTGCCATGGCAACCAGTTTTTCATGGATTTCAATTCTTTTAGCAATTCTTAAAAGGGACTACCCAAGCAACATTTCTGCCAAGTTTGGTTGATTTTGGCCCAGTGGTTTAGGAGAAGATGTTGTTTAAAGAAATTAACGAGATTTTGTGAATTTAACATTTTCCGTTGCCATGGCAACCAAAGTTTTTCATGGATTTGAATTCTTTTAGCAATTCATGAAAGGGGCTACCAAAGCAACATTTCTGCCAAGTTTGGTTGATTTTGGCCCAGTGGTTTAGGAGGAGATGTCGTTTAAAGAAATTAACGAGATTTTGTGAAATTTCACATTTTCCGTTGCCATGGCAACCACAGTTTTTCATTGATTTCAATTCTTTTAGCAATTCTTAAAAGGGACCACCCAAGGAACATTTTTGCCAAGTTTGGTTGACTTGGGCCCAGTAGTTTAGGAGGAGATGTCGTTTAAAGGAATTAACGAGATTTTGTGAAATTTCACATTTTCCGTTGCCATGGCAACCACAGTTTTTCATGGATTTCAATTCTTTTAGCAAATCTTAAAAGGGACCACCCAAGGAACAATTTTGCCAAGTTTGGTTGATTTTGGCCCAGTAGTTTAGGAGGAGATGTCATTTAAAGAAAAAGTTGACGCCTGACGGACGGACGGACAGACAGACAGACGGATGCCGGACATTGATCGATCACAATAGCTCCCTCGAGCACTTCGTGCTCAGGTGAGCTAAAAACAAAGTTGAAAAAGATGTGTTTGTAAAACACTGATGCCCAAGATTACTTAATGCGGACAGACATGCGAATGGAAACGAGTAAAAACAATATGCCCTGATCTTTCGATACAGGGGCATGAAAAGGCAATTTTGTTGAAATCAAGGGTAGATAACTGAAGATGAATTCAGATCAGGCTGAGAATTTGAAATATGCCAGATGTATTTGCCAAATCGAGAAATAGTGGTTATGATTGTAGTTTGATGGAAATTTTGTGAATTACTGGCATTGAATTATACAAAGGTGAGAAACAGATTACTTTGTTCACTTGATTGCAATTTTTGCCTTTTCAGGAATGCATAAACTTTGGATTTAGAGTTCTGAACTGATTAAAGATTGAAGGAATCTAAAACCTATTGCCAACATGTATTGGAATGATTGTTCAAAAGATGTTGGTGGTAGTGTGTAAACAATGTAAAAATATTGCATTTTTCGAATTATGGGAATGTACTAAACCTTATACTTGTACTATGTCATGTGTAGGCAAGGTGAAATGTGAAATAGCGCATATCTGGATTTGACAGCATGTAATCGTTGAAAGTTACAAGTATAAGGTACATATGAACTTTATAACAAAGTGTTTCAATGATAATATACAAACAGTAACACAAGTTATGCAACTGACACCAAGTGCTTCTTGGAAACAACAGAGTTTGTGTTTGGCCCTTAAACTAGGGCTTTGACCCTCAAAATTTGAGAAATTCCTGTTTTGAGCCTCAAAATATCTTCTAAGGGGGTCATTTTCACCTCTCAATATTTTAGCTTTTACGCCTTCAAGAATTCTATAAATGAATTGTGAACTCTTTTACTTATAAATAAATCCTAATTATAGTGAAATTGACATAGCAAACAGTCCTTTTGATCTTGAAACATTCAAAACTATACTTATGTCTTGAAAGGGTAGGGAAATAGCTTTATAACCCCTTTATTACCCATTGTTTGGACTCCACATACAGCTTTATAACGAAGTTGCAGTGTAACCCCTTTGACCCCTTCAGAAACACTTTTGACCCCTGAAATTTCGTGTTCAAGGGGTCAATCACCACTGAATTTGAAAGCCCAACACAAGCCCTGAATAATCAGGTAAGTTACAAGCATTTGGCACATATGAACTTTATGGATACATGATTTAAAAACAGTAAAGTAACAGACACTAGTTGTACTCAAACAAGAGGGCCAGAATGGCCTTATATCGCTCACCTGATCTTTTGTTTCAAATCTGACATTGATGGTTAAATAGAAGCAACTCAGCCACATTCCTATCACTCAAAGAACTTTCATACAAAGTTTGGATGAAATTTGCCCAGTGGTTAATTTTTAATGATTTTTTTATGATTTTTTTAAGTCTGATAAGCCCCGCCCTGCCAAGCCCCCAATTATCCATCAATCAGAAATCTGCGAACAAGTTTTGAAAAAGGTCACCAAAGAAACATTCTAACCAAGTTTCCTGTGAATTAGATCAATGGTTAAGGAGAAGAAGATTTTTAAAGAATTATTTAACAATTTCTCTAATTCGGCTTAGCCCCGCCCTGACACGCCCACATTTTTCCACGAATCCAGAAACCCGTAACATATATTGGAAAGAGTCACTTAAAGAACATTCATGCAAAGTTTGGATGGAATTGGCCCAGTGGTTGATTTATAATGATTTTTTATGATTTTTTTAGGTCTGATAAGCCCTGCCCTGCCACGCCCCCAATTATCCACCAATCAAAAATCTGCGAACAAGTTATGAAAAAGGTCACCCAAGAAACATTCTAGCCAAGTTTCTTGTAAATTAGATCAATGGTTAACCTTTTCCCAAACAACACAATTTAAGGGTAGTCCAAATTGAAAGGCGTTGCAGACGACAAATAATTTGGTATCGAACATGGAAAATGTGTATGTTAAAGCGTAGGAAATATTGAGGCAAAAGGAGAAATTGGTGATTATCAGCAGTTTCTTCTTTTGCCTCAATGTTTTCCCAAACCATTTCTACTAGGGACGTCGAAATCAGGTCTTGTTTGGGAAAGGGTTAAGGAGAGGAAGATTTTTAAAGAATTATTTAACGATTTCTATAAATCGGCTAAGCTCCGCCCTGCCACGCCCACATTTTTTTATGAATCCGAAAACCGATAACACATATTGGAAAGAGTTACTCAAAGAACTTTCATGCAAAGTTTGGATGAAATTGGCCCAGTGGTTGATTTTTAATGAATTTTTTAGGATTTCTCTAAGTCTGATAAGCCCCGCCCTGCCACGCCCCCATTTATACACCAATCAGAAATCCGCGACCTAGTTTTGAGAAGGTCACCCAAGAAATATTCTAGCCAAGTTTCTTGTAAATTAGATCAATGGTTAAGGAGAAGAAAATTTTTAAAGAATTATTTAATGATTTCTCTAAATCGGTTAAGCCCCGCCCTACCACGCCTGCATTTTTTCACGAATCCTAAAACCCGTAACATATGTTGGAAAGAGTCACTCAAAGAACATTCATGCAAAGTTTGGATGGAATTGGCCCAGTGGTTGATTTAATGAATTTTTTATGATTTTTCTAAGTCTGATAAGCCCCGCCCAGCCAAGCCCACAATTTTCAACCAATCAAAAATCTGCGAACAAGTTTAGGAAAGGGTCACCCAAGGATCATTTCTGCCAAGTTTGGTTGAAATCCGCTCATTGGTTGCTGAGAAAATTTTTAAAGAAATTGTGAACAGACGGATGGACGGACAGACGGACGACGGACAGAAAGCGATCACAATAGCTCATCTTGAGCACTTCGTGCTCAGGTGAGCTAAAAAGAATCAGGTGAATTACAAGCATTTGGCACATATGAACTTTATGGGTACATGATTTATAAACAGTAAAGCAACTGACACTAATTCTACTCATAAAAGAATCAGGTAAATTACAAGCATTTGGCACATATGAACTTTATGGGTACATGATTCATAAACAGTAAAGCAACTGACACTAATTCTACTCATAAAAGAATCAGGTGAATTACAAGCATTTGGCACCTATGAACTTTATGGGTACATGATTTATAAACAGTAAAGCAACTGACACTAATTCTACTCATAAAAGAATCAGGTGAATTACAAGCATTTGGCACATATGAACTTTATGGGTACATGATTTATAAACAGTAAAGCAACTGACACTAATTCTTCTCAGAAAACAATAAGGCCATAATGGTCTTTAATTGTTCATCTGAATAAAGTCTGGAGATAAAATGTGGTTACAAGAGTAATTTATGATTTATACATAGTAAAGCAACTGACATTAATTCTACTCACAAAACAAGAGGGCCATAGTGGCCCTTTATTGCTCACCTGATTTGAGCATATTGAACTTTTTTCTCTAAGGCCTAGTTTACACTGGGTGATTTGGCACAAGTTACAAATCACTAGTGTTTTTAGCACACAGTGTTTTTTGTGTTTACACTAGTGCTAAATCACATGTGATTTTGGCAGAATTCGGTTGACCTAGGTCAATTTGACCACTGGACATATCCCACAAGATTGATAACCAACATTTTCCCCTTTTGTCTCAATAACGTTTTAAATATTTCGTATAGAAATGATACCTTCCATCAAAACCATTGATATCATCATGATCTGTACCACCTTAAAAACTGGGACATTAACCCTTTCCCAAACAAAACCGGATTTGACGTATCTTACAGAAAAGGCTTAACCCATTACCAGACAACAAAATATTAGACTTATCGAAATTCAAAGATGCTGCAGACGACAATTTTAAGTGAATGTAATTTTACATTTTTTTTTATCTTTCTGGGTAGAAAATATTGTGGGAAATGAAGAAATTGCTTGTCACAAGCAATTTCTTCATTTTCCACAATGTTTTCCAAAGCCATTATCTCTAGGGGAGTTGAAAAGAGTCATTGTGCAGGAATGGGTTAAGAAAATATTTAGGCAAAAGAAGCATTTTCTCCTTTTGCCTCAATATTTTCTAGGTCATACTATGCATACTTTGTCCTTTTGATATAATTTATTTCGTCGTCTGCATCTCCTTTCAAATTCGACAACCCTAAAATATTGTCGTTTGGGAAAGCATTTAGAAACTTTGCCTCTTGGGAAAAGGTTAAATTTTTATTTCTTTCTTGCAATTCATTTATTATAAATTATTTAAGATAAAACAGCATTGGAAATGTGAAGTTTGTGACATTTTTTCTCATTTCTGTAAAAAAGGTGATTTCAACCCTTTCCCAAACAAGACCGGGTTTCGACGTCCCTATTACGAAAGGATTGGGAAAACATTGAGGCAAAAGAAGAAAGTGCTGATAATCAGCACTTTCTCCCTTTGCCTCATTATTTTCTGGACTATAACATAACTATTTTCTCCATTTGATATGATTTATTTTGTCGTCTGCAGCTCCTTTCGAATTGGACTGCCTTAAAATTTTGTTGTTTGGGAAAGGGTTAAGACAAGAATAAAATATTATTTTAAACCAAAGAAAAGTAGAACTACAATATAGCTATATCAAATACATGTATAACAATGTAGTTACCTGTAGAAATTCAAGGGGTTTATATGATTGATGAGGGGCTGACAATTGTTTATTTATCTTAGACGGTCATATCTCTGGAATCAGAGATCAAATTACAGGTTGATTGGGTAAAAAATGTGGCCTCTAGAGTGCATACAGGATTTTTCAAAGATTTGACCTCCTGACCTCATTTCTGACCCCATTTGACCCAATTCTGAACTTGTCTGAGATTTTATCAAGACTATCATTCTGTTAAAATTCCAAGTTAATCAAGCGAAAATTGTGACCTCTAGAGCGCATACAAGGTTTTTTGACAATTTGACCTTGTGACCTCAAGCTGACAAGCCCCGCCCATAACTCCAATGTTCTTTACCCAATGGAAATATAATCTAAATGATGTCTACAAAAGAATATACCTGTAAAATATTAATTATTGGTGTATACCAAACAGGTAGCTTCAGAGAAGTGGTATCCCATATTTTTCATTCCTTGAAAAATGCTCAAAAATTACTATATTTTCAATTGACCTATATATGCTTTCCAGAACTGAAGACTGCCATAGCCCTGAAATTTTAAAATTCCCTGAATTTTCCCTGACTTTTCCAAATTTTCTGTTTTTCCCTGACCCAAATCAAAATTCCCTGACTTTTCCCTGACCTGGAAAGAAAATCATTTTCCAGACTTTTTTCCTTGACCGTGGCAACCCTGCAAGATGACCAAATTTTTGAAATTCTATCTGTGGACAGATCTATTACAGACATTTATTTATATGTTACCTGCAACAACAAAGATGGTTAGAGCCCCTCCGAACCACTTGAATTCAAAATAGAAGTTCAGAAAAAATAACTGACAAAAAATGAATCGAAAAATGAGTTAAATGATGTTTCATTAAGGTCAAAGTAAACTTAATTCATCTGAAAAGGATGTAAGGATCATGTTATAATTCCATAAGGTGATGGGATTTCAATTCATAGATAAATTAGTTGTTAGGGCCTAACACTAACTTTGAGGAAGCGATATATCGAATTAAAAAAAAAAAAACCGACGAAAACTTGATTATTTTGCCTTAGATGGCTTATATTCTACTTGTTAGAGGAATTTTTGATAAGTGGTTCAGGGGCTTTGAGTGAACTAACAAGTGTTGACATTGAATCAAATCACATTTTTACAGCATTACAGCAAATCCTACATTTTTACATAACCATTATCGCCATGGTTTGGTTTATATGTTTGAATGCAATTTTTAATAAGTATTGTGGAAAGTTGGAAATATTTTGAGCAATATTTCTTTCTCTGACAACTTTTAGTAGGAAAGATCAAACTTGTTACGACATATTAATTGAACAAATTGATTTGTAAGCTACCATGAAAATGTGAAATGTTGCAATGTGATTTCATCTTACACGCAAAAGAAATGTCATTCGATTTTAGATATAGTATTAATGATATCATTTCCACTGTGTTTCAGTTCGAAGGGTCCGTTGAGAATGAGGTAGTCCTCAAGTGCATCAGTTTGGTCAAATAAAGTTTCTTTGCCTTCATTTCTGAGAAGCTCCATCAAAGGTCCTTCTTTCAATATTAGCCTTTTTTTGTTGTTAGTATTCAACTGAATGATTACATTTTTTATCAAATTGTCCTTTTTTTGTTTGAAGTGACAGTGTCCACATTTGACAGTTTTAGTTTCAATACCAACTTCCACTGTTTTTTGACAAATGCTGCATTTGAGGGTTTTCTGAATGAGGACAGATTCAATTTCTACTGTGATCGTGTCTTCTTTCAACAGAGTAAGGTCATCTATGACATTTTCCAAAGGTGTTATGCCAATAATTTTGGTCTGACTTGTTGTGTTGAGTTGTTTTTCTTGTTCGTAGATTTTGTTTTGCAGATTTGTCATTCTGTAGCATTCTCCCATTTTCAGGGATTCAAATAAATTGGTGGTCCAGATTACTAACGGTTTCGTACCAGTGTCATCTGATACAAGAGCTTTAAATATAGTTCTTTCACCATATCTAGTATTGACAGTAATTGGTTCTTTGCTAGTTAATCCCAAGAACTTGACATCTACCGTGACCTGGAAAAAAAGAAGTTATCATTAGCAAAGGAACAGTGTTGATTTGGCACAATATTAACTTCATTTTTATGAGTATTGTTTGTTTATTTGTATGGGGTTTTAAGTTGCTTTTATCAATCGTTTAGTCATATTGTGTCGGCTGGAGCACCTAACAAATGATAGCTATTATTTCTTTCTCACAACAGTTCTACCACTGTATTTATTCCCGGCCTTCAGCTGCTTATTGCACATATGTTTACGATCAACAACCCATTGGTGGATAACAAATGTCAAAAAGGATGTGCCATGGCTGGAGATGGAACCCATGCGAAACCTGACCCTATGATTACCAGTGCAATATGATACCAACTGTGCTAATTTTGCGACCTTTAAGACTATTGGAATTATTTCATTTTTTAATGCTGTGTGGACCAACAAGCAGGACGTTGTTGAAATAAACAAGATGTGTTCATAAAACACTCATGCCCCCGACGGCAACTAAACAAAGGAACTTAACGCTGGACCTTAACACTGGAACTTTACGCAGCAACTTAACGCAGGACAGACAGATGGACAGACAGGCGCAAGTAAAACAATATGTGGAATTCTGATATGATGCCTCGTCACGGAAAAGGGGGACTTATGGTAATTTCTCAATTTCCTCTAATATCTCCTACATTTCTTGACAAATTTCTTCAAAATTTGTATAAATATTGGATTTGGAGTGTGCTTTGTAATTCTATTTGCATATCTTAAATTCACAAAACCACGTCATGCAAAAAGGGGACTTAAAGTCTGGATGCTATTTGAATAAATCTTATTCAGGTGAGCGATCCAGGGCCATTCTGGCCCTCTTGTTTGTTGTTATCTATGTCTTTCGAAAATGAACAAAACCTTATTACCTTTTCATTGTCCTAAGCCATTCTAATCAATATATAGTTATACCCACCTACCCACCCACTTAGACGTAGAGTGGGGGTATACTGGTTTTACCATGTCAGTCTGTCCCTATGCCAATCCGTCCATTCGTCTGTCCGTCCATCTAGAATTTCCCGTTTCCATGCTCAAGTCAACAACTATTTGACCTAGGATCAGGAAATTCACACAATTGCTGGCTATGACCCAAGGAAGTGCTGTATTGTTTATGAGGTCACATAGGTCAAAGGTCTAGGTCAACAATTTTTAAAGAGGACCTCCTAAGGAACATTCTGGCCAAGTTTGGTCCAATTTGGCTCAGTAGTTTAGGAGAGGTTGATGTTTAAAGAATTGTTGACACGGAATATCGCACCAGACCATAAGTCCCCTTTTCGCATGACACAGTCTAATAAATCTTAAATATGACAATAGAATTGCAAAGCACACTCAAATTCCAATATCTATACCAATTTTGAATCAAATTAAACAAGAAATGTAGGAGATATTAGGGGAAATTGAAGAATTACCATAAGTCCCCTTTTTCCGTGACGAGGCATCATATCAAAATTCCGCAAACAATTTTCAAAGAGGACCTCCTAAGAAACATTCTGGCCAAGTTTGGTCTAATTTGGCCCAATAGTTTAGGAGGAGTTAATGTTTAAAGAATTGTTGACGACGCACGACGCATGACGGACACTCCATCACCCTGAAAGCTCCCCTTGAGCACGTTGTGCTCAGGTGAGCTGAAAATATTGAAAAACTTACTATTTCATATTCATCTTCAATCTCTGCAATCTTTTTTATCTTTTGAAGAGGGGCCTCTTTCTCTACATAATTGCTGTACATTTTGTTGAAATTCAATTGCTTTTTTGTGGACTGCAATACCGAACTCCCAAATACTTTGATGACTGTACCACCCTGTCGATCTGGTTCTATAGAGCCATTTCTAATTCGGAAGCTGTGATCAGACTGTTCTGCTGTTTTAAACAATGCATGTTTATCAGGAGAAAAGCACACCAGCTTGAGTTGGTCATCTTTCCCTGTTTGGATCTCAGCTGTAAAGTATCTGAAATTACACATGATGTAATAGAATAGCGAGTGTAAATGTAAGCTGAAAGGGTTCTTACTTGCTCACCAACCGAAATTAAGTTTTTCGACAGTACCTTTTTTATATACACCACAACATTATGTGTTTAAATTTTTAAACAAGAGGGCCAAATTGGCCCTGGATCGCTTACCTGAATAAGTTTTATTCACATAGCATCCAGACTTTAAGTGCCCTTTTTGCATGACTTGGTTTTATAAATTCGAGATATGCTAATAGAATTGCAAAGCTCACTCCAAATCCAATATTCATACAAATTTTGAATCAAATTTAACAAGAAAGGTAGCCAAATTTCTCAACTTTTGTAGAATTCCTTGTGAAATACATGTCAACGGATGGTCAAGCATTAATCAAGGAAGGCCCTCGTCCATAGATTGTAATGATACGATAAGCATAAGGAAAGTTATTGCCAAATTTTTTGTCTGAAGCTAGCGGATATTTTCAGAATTATGACGTCAAAACTCACGTGGGATATACACTGTGAACTATGCATTAGTCTTATAGGACCACCTGTCTGTAGGTTGACAATATTCAAAATTAACAGCAGTCAAAATTCACAGAAATAGCAATACTGGATACAAAAGTTGCGCTAATAAGACAAGTGTATCCTTATAAGTTTAAATTAGTACATCCAAGAACTATACGAAGATTTTCAGATAAAAGCAATCTTCAGATATGCTCCTTGACCTAGTTACCAGTTGTCTTAATGTTAACGCTCTTGATAAAGATTCAGTTTCGTTTTTCAGTCACTTACATGGAAGAATTTAGTAGATTATTATGTTTTGAATGCCATCAAATCATCCTAATTGCCATAAATTCCATCTAGAATGTGGTATTTCCGCCTTTATTTACATGACCATCAAAACCATCTGGAAGCCATTTTGTCTGAGTTACCAATGCAAATAAAAAAATCGCCAGTACAAAATTGCCTTCACCTATTCAGTTCAGATCAGATCAGTTTACTTGCATCCACAGTCTTTTAAATAGTGTTTTTTTACCTTAATACCCCCGGCAAGTTGAGTATCAGAAAACAGGAGACTGATAGAAAGAGCCCTCTATGAAAAAGTTCTTATTTTCAAGTTTGATGCTTGATCAAGTTTTAAGTAATAATAAAATAGTTTCAGTGCATTTAAACGATAGTCATTTACCTTGAAGTTATTCATATTGACACTGACAACTCAAAATGTAAAGAATCTAGTTTGCAAATCACCAGATATTTGGAATTTACCCATACCATGGTATACACCGGTAACAGGGTCACTGAGCATAAAAACAGCGCCCAATAATGGGCTTTCATTGTGCAAGTCAATTCCAGAAAATAACCTACTTTCATTGAAAAGTAGGAACGATTTTAAACATGGGATGGACAAATGAAAAGGTATTATGTTTTCGTCATACAAAAGATTATTTGACTAGGAATAATAAGCGTATTACTGAGACGCGTTCAATTGTATCCTGTCAGTCATTACCAGAAGCAAGAAACATTGACTGAAGAAGACTCTTACCTTGTTTTTTCATTTTTTGACAGCTTCAAAGGGCTAACTTTGGACACGTAGCCTTCTATTTCGTTGTCATCGACAGCCTTTCTTTTCATCGATGTAGCCATAGCAAGCACTTTTTCATGGGCGAGTTTTATTTTCCGTTGGCGAGTGATTATCGTAATTATTGCTGCGCAATAAATTCCCGCCGTTTCTATACGGTGTCCGTGTAATTTGGTGTATAGTGATAATCACACCATCCATTTGTCGTTTATGGTGTCACTCCTGTATCATTTTGACTAATTAAATAAAGAGTAAAAAGGGTCTACTTTGGCTGCGCACAGCTCATCTCAAAAGTTTCGTTGGACTATATGACCTAGATAGTGATAAAGAGCATTCAAAGACCTTCAATTCTACACCAAGAAAAAGTGGTCATGATCCATCTCAAGTTTGTTGAAATTTCGTCTGAACACACCTACCCTCGGAAATATACCATCCGACAAAGGCCAATGGACAGTGTGCCAGTCTACAAAGGTCACGACCTGACAACATGTAGTTCCACAGAAAGTGCGCTCATGCACATCCATATTGTGCACCAATGATCTGCCATTCAGCAGAAATTCACTTCATGTTTTTAGCTCTTCTCTGCATACAGAAACATTGCGGGAAAAGAAGGATATCAAATTTCAACCGGGACTTATTTTGGGGACTACGACCCGGAAGCACTTCCCGTAGTGGAGTGTCACCTATATAATGAAGGATTTTACCATTTTTGTACAAAAAATGTCTCCGGTCAAAGTCTTAAAGTATTTCCAAAGAGACTACACGAAAAAATTGCATTTTTTTCATTAGGTTTAAGTCGAGCGGCATTTCAGATTTTATTGAATTACACTATGTGCCATATATGGAAAATAATCCCCACCCACAGTGACCATGTTTTTTGCTACATCACAATTTCTTAAAGGAATCTGAAGGAAGGTCACCAAAGGAACATTCATAGCAAAATTAAAGGAAATCTATCAAAGGGTTTCTGAGAAGAAGATTTTATAAATTTACTCTATGTGCCATATATGGAAATTAAGCCCCGCCCACAGTGGCCATATTTTTTGTCTTATAGAAATTTCTTGAAGGAATCTGGAAGAAGGTCATCCAAGGAACATTCATAGCGAAATTCAAGAAAATCTGTCCAATGGTTTAAGAGAAGAAGATTTTTTAAATTTTCACTACGCGCCATATATGGAAAATAAGCCCCGCCTACAGCGGCCATGTTTTTCGAATTATCAAAATTTCTTCAAGGAATCTGAAAAAGGGTCACCAAAGGAACATGCCTGTCAAATTTCAAAGAAATCTGATTAGTTGTTTGGGAGAAGAAGATTTTTTAAGTTTTTTTCTAAAAATTCGTATTTGTTACCATAGCAACCAGAGTTTTCAATGGAATTTAATTCTTTGAAGGAATTTGAAAGAGGGCTATGCAAGGAACATTTCTGTGAAATTTAATTAAAATTGGTCCAGTAGTTTCTGAGAAGAAGATTTTTTAAATTTACACTATGCGCCATATATGGAAAATAAGCCCCGCCTACAGCGGCCATGTTTTTCGAATTATCAAAATTTCTTCAAGGAATCTGAAAAAGGGTCACCAAAGGAACATGCCTGTCAAATTTCAAAGAAATCTGATATGATGTTTGGGAGAAGAAGATTTTTTAAGTTTTTTCTAAAAATTCGTATTTGTTACCATAGCAACCAGAGTTTTCAATGGAATTGAATTCTTTGAAGGAATTTGAAAGAGGGCTATGCAAGGAACATTTCTGTGAAATTTAATTAAAATTGGTCCAGTAGTTTTTGAGAAGAAGATTTTTTACATTTACGCTATGCGCCATATATGGAAAATAAGCCCCGCCTACAGCGGCCATGTTTCTCGAATTATCAAAATTTCTTCAAAGGGTAGAGAATATTGTGGGAAATGAAGAAATTGCTCGTCACAAGCAATTTTTTGATTTTCCACAATGTTTTCTGAAGCAACAATGTCTAGGGGAGACGAAATGAGTCATTATACGGGAATAGGATAAATTATGAGAGACGCTTTGTCAAACTCAATGAATGATGTGGTTTGAAGAAATGTTTGATGATGGATGATCACGAAAATTCATAATATGAGCACATTGTGTTCAGGAGAGTAATAACGGATGTAAACTAGAAATCTATAAGCATCTTTGTAGAAAGCAATGGACAATAAAATTACTCACAAATAAGCAAGGTGGAGTTACACTCCTCGTACACTGAGAATCTAATTAGTGAAATCTATCTAGCCATGAAGTTTCATGATCATAGCTACTTTACCTTTACAGTTATGCTCCCGACATGAATTTCGTACATGGAAGGACCAATGGACAGGCTGATTCCAGTACCACCATTCGTTTTGCGAATATATATTACTGGTTCTGGTAGTAAATATACAACCCAAACATGTGTTGTGGTAAATTAGTTTTATTAAAAAAACGTTTAAGTAATTGAAATTGTTGTGTACAAACGCAAACTATCAATACATGTTTTCATTACATAAAGGTACAGTGAAATAAGCAACTTGCAGAATTCATATTATAGATGTACATGCATTACTTATAATTTTCAATTTACCATTTACCATTTCCCAAGTGACATCATTTCAGACTTCACATTTGAAAACTGCTCCAGATGACGAAATGGAAGGTTATGAAAACAGGATTTGCGCAACATAGTAAAGAAAATAATAAGGCAAAAAAAGAAAATTCTGGTTATCAGTACTTGACTTCTTTTGCTTCAATGTTTCCAAAAGTTTTTTCATTAGATTTTTTTTTGAAAATGTAAAATGTCAATTCATCTCCACATTATCTGTAATTTACACCTTCATATAACATCCAAATTGGAAAATCATAATACTATAGTCCACTTATATTAACACGGGACATCTTAATTTTCGTTGACAATGTTTTAATACTACTACTATTACTAGGCTGGGGCTCTGAAATGACTTGCCAAAGGTCAAACCCACATGGTTGGCAGCTTAAATGTAATCCAATCACATCACCCGCAACTTCTCACAAGTAATGAGTTTGGCATTCAAGCTACCATGCCAAGCAGGACCCCTTTCTTTGAAATAGAATGTGATAATTTTTTATGTAATTCATATTTCAATCATCATTCAAACCTTTACAGACTGACAAAACCTTTCTGGTTTATCTTAATCTGTTATGATTGACATGTTTATTATTAATGTATATATATGGTTTTAGACCCATAAGCATATATTTCAATGATGGAACAAAGATTCCCAGATTATACAGCTTTATATTGAACTTCCTTTCCAATATAAGTAAGTAAGTAAATTTTTTATTAAAGTGACTAATCAGCACTTTCTCCTTTTGCCTCAATATTTTCTATGATATAGTGTGCAGATATTTCCTTTTTAGTTACTTAAATGGTGTCGTCTGCTTTGAACTTGGAACATCCTCAAATTTTGTCGTTTGGGAAAGGGTTAAGACCAATTCTAGCACAAAATTCTGTCAAATATTTCAACAATATTTCATGATAGGAAATAGGAGAATAGAAATCATTATCTTTACTAGTTTCATGCTTCACTAAGTAACATTGGAGTTAAACACATTCAAATGAGTCAGTATATCTGTAAGATTTATAAGTACAAATAACTTATTAACCCTTTCCCAAACAAGACCGGGTTTTGACGTCCCTAGTGGGGAAACATTTAGGCAAAAGAAGAAAATGCTGATTACTAGTTTCATGCTTCACTAAGTAACATTGGAGTTAAACACATTCAAATGAGTCAGTATATCTGTAAGATTTATAAGTACAAATAACTTATTAACCCTTTCCCAAACAAGACCGGGTTTTGACGTCCCTAGTGGGGAAACATTTAGGCAAAAGAAGAAAATGCTGATGATAAGAATTTTCTCCAATTGCCTTAATATTTTCTATGCTATATTTCACAGAAAATCTATCTTTATCAACAACCGTATTGTTGTTGTTTGCAGCAGCTTCGAAATTGGACCACCCTAAAATTTTGTCGTTAGGGAAAGCATTAAACCATTACAAGACAGTAATATTCAACACTGGCGTTAATTCAAAGTTGATGCAGGCAACAATTTCTACTGAATGAAATGTTACGTTTTGGGGTATTCTGGGTAGAAAAGATTGAAGAAAATGAAGAAATTGCTTGACATAAGCTATTTTCTCATTTATACAATGTTTTTCAAACCCTTATCTTTAAAGGTGTAAGAAAGTGCCAATCTTTGGGAAAGGGTGAAAGGGTAAACAAGAAAATTTGGAACAATGATCAGTCAAAGTGTGAATGCAAGCTGACCATTATCTTTATCTTCTGCCAAACAGTTCAGCATGACAGCATGATTTTTTAGGTAGATGCAGAAATATCTGTTACCAAGATATGTTTGTGGAACACTAATGCCTCCGAAATGGCTATTTTTTTAAAATGTTTTCATGTTAAGGGTTGATAAGGGCTAACGATTGACCTTGAGGAAAGTCATTTTGCATGGAACAGATAAATGTCATTGAAAGAAAGTCACATACCAAATTCGATCTTTGCATGTCAAATACTTTTGAGAAAAGGCAAATGTTAAGTTTCCCAACAGACACGAATAAACAATATGTTCCCAATCTTTCAATACAGGGTATAAAAATGAAAAAAATAAAAGGATTTTTTATTCCTTTTTCATATGTGACCTGCCAGTCTGAAAAGGACCTTATGGGAAGTGTGAAAAGTATTGATCTTAGATAATCTGTGTGGATTGTGCAAACTAACAAGGATCGAAACTTTTCACTCCAAGGTAATTTCTAGGATATATATATATATATAGTTTCATTCATTTGTCTTTCTGATATGTTTATTTTCCATATGACTCTGATTGATATCTGCTAAGTCTGGTCTGTTTCTCAAAATTTGGTTATATGGACTGACCAGAAGGTTCTTTTCAGTGTGACAGGTCACACACATTTGCATCCAACTTTCACACATATGGTGGCCACCCATACCTGTATTAACCACCAGCTTTGTCTGCTGAAATAGCAGACAAAGCAAAAACCAATGTCGGGTGAAATATCAAATAGACTTGTTTATTTGAAAATAATAAGCTTCACATGACTGAGTATATACTACAGAACTTAATTCATGAATCATTGACAACATGATTGGGCACAGCAGAATACACCATTGAATGATCAGACCAGACACATTCTATGACATCAGTAAGAATCAGTGGTATATTACTGTAAATATGATCAATTAAGGAGCCAGAATAATGGGTTGCTTTCCCCACATGTTGATTGCAATCGAAGAAATCCTGCATAAACCTTTGCACAGTTGTATTCCTATCCAATATATTAATGTTGATGTCACCTTGAATAATGAGGTGCTTTCCTTTGAAATGTTCTAAATTCTCAGTTAGAAATATCTTTAAGTCAGTCAAACAAGATTTAGGAGAGTTGTACACTGTGGCAATGACTATTTCTTGATCTTGCACCAACAGTTCTACAACAATCATTTCAATATTTTTCTTTACAACAGAAAAACTGTGAGAAATATGAATATTATCCCGCACATAAACAATAATTCCTCTATGAGGACGAGCACTGCCAACTTGTTTCCCATCTGTTCTAACAACTTGATAACCAGTTCTTTTTACTAAATCAATAGAATCATCTTTAGTTAACCACGTCTCCAATAAACATAAACAATCTGCAGCTTTGACATTGGGATCTGAAAACAATTCATCCTTATGGCTCCTCAAAGACTGAACATTGTTGAAAAGGCAAGTGAAATGAATGTCACTAATTTTGTAAACTGGAGTGTAACATAGCTTCAATTTCCTTGATTCTCTTAAACGAATCATTTCTTCCTGAACCTTTGCTGACACAGAAATTTTACTTTCATTCAAGTCTACAATGTAAAGGCCTTTTAGGGATCTTGATCTACTTATAGCGACATAATGGGCATGGGGAAATACCCGTTTTCCATCCATATCTATTACAACCTGACTCAGTGTGTCTCCTTGAGATTTATGCACAGTTTTTGCTGTTGATTGTCTCAGAGGAATTTGTATTCTAACAAATGTTTTTCTTAAATACACAAAGTTTCTCTTGGAATCAAAGATAGGTGTCCATGATGAATCAATAGCACTATGATATAAATGTCTGTACTTTGAACGCCATAATCTTCCAATTTTTTCATCATTGAAGGAAACCCATATAATACTTGGTCTAGTAGTATCTTTTTGTCTGTATTCAATCTTATTTATGATGCAAGAAGACCCATTTACTAATCCATCATCTACATCAAGGTTAAGACAAAGGTCATAAATCATTCCAATAGCTATTCCAACCATTTGACTAAGACCAGCAGTGTGTGTGGAATCATTTGGTAATTTTGATAAAAGTTTTTGTTTCACTGTCACATTGTCATCTCCTAATACATGATCAAGTGCAGGAATGTTAACTTTTTCATTTGTATTATTAAGAAAGCTTCTCACATTGAAATTGTTCACTTTCTCATTGGTATTGAATAAATGTGTTGTGTTTTGTGGATAGTCTGTACTTGCAGTATCAATTAATCTTTTTTTCAGAATTTCAGTATCATCTTGTGTGTGATTTCCTTCTCGTAACCTATTCAGAATTTCAGCAAATTGTTTGTCTTCCTTTTGTCTCATGATTTCATCAAGTTCATGCATTACAACAAAGTCCTGCCATAGGTTCGTAGCTAAAGGTCCAAAGCTTGTTTTCAAATTCTCAAATATCCAACCATCCATTACAGGTTTCAACTGGAAAAGGTCTCCAATGAATATCATATGCAAGCCACCAAATGGAATATTACTGCCCTTGATTTGTTTTAATCTCTCATTTATGAGTTTAAGCATATTATTTCCCACCATGGAAACTTCATCAATCATAACAACAGACAAGTCTTTATATTTTGTTCGGAGGGTGTTTAAAGTATCACTATTCAGAGGAGTACAATTATAACCCTGGCTTGCTGGAATGCGAAAAGCTGAATGCAACGTTACCCCATTTATATGAAAAGCAGCTTTACCTGTTGGTGCACAGAGAAGAATTCTACAATTATCAGGATTATCACCAGGGTCAGATGTCAAGTAACGCTGCAATGCTTCAAACAGTGCACTTACTAAAACAGATTTTCCGACGCCTGCACCACCAGTTAGGAAAACTTTCAACTTTTCTTCATTACGCTTAACAGATTGGAAAACATGAATGAAAAATTCTCTCTGTTTCGTATTTAACGAGTTTATCAATTGCCTGTAATCTACATCTGACATTGTTTTCCGGCGTACACCAATATCTACTGATGCAACACTTAAGCCTACCTCTCCAGCAATATCACCTTGTCTCTGATTTTCAGGTCTGTCAGGATCAAAGAATATAAAACTCTCACTATCTTTAGCACCAATATTTGAATCATCTTGTTCAGACTGTTCTGTGCCTGGGGCAACTTCATCAAAATCTTCCTCATTTTGAGCACGCTCCAATGCATCATCAAGTTCATCAGCATTCTTTTCATACTGGAAAGCTTTGTGTTCTATGAAATTCTTAATAGACTTGTATCTCAATAGGTAAGAGTCATGACCTTGTTTCAAATCAATACTTTCATCTCTCCATGGACTAAAGAGAAGCAATCTTTCTCTACAGAACTGTTCAATGTCAATTTTCTTTGAGAATCTTACATATCTTATGACTTTTCTCTGTTTCCTTTCAGTTATGACAATTCCATTTTTAAGAACAATCCGACCACCAGGAATAGAATTTTGTATATCCTGACATAAATTACTGTTATTTGTGTCCGTATCCAGTACCTCATCATCATTACGATATGTTTCCATGTTTTCATTGTCTTCACTTTCAATTGTTTCCTCCTTTGATGTTCCAGAAAGAATTTCTTCTGAACTTCCTGCAGTTGCATTGTCATTATTGTATTTGATATCAAGCTGTGACACATAATCAGCTAAACACCAGTTTTCAAGTTGTTTTGGCCTTTTAGAATATCTTTTAATGGTATTGTCTGCTTCAATATTTGTAGAATTTGAAGACAACTTTTCAAGAGATTCTTTAGTTTTAAGTAGGAATGTCCTTTCTTCAGGCAAAGAAGTGTTAATGAAAACAACATCTCTTGATGCCTTTGTCAACGGTTGTTGTAAGAGTAAATAACAGGCTTCCTGGGCACTAACCTCAACACTATTCAAGAATTTATTTCCAATATGTCTAACTTGTTGTCTGAGATCCAAATTTCCTCTTCTAGCCTCTTTACAAGCCTCATTCATAAGTATGCTCATTCCTCTCTGTGCTTTACTAATATATGAAACTATATATACAGCACAAGCATATGGATCCAATACGAATTGCAAGTCATGATTTGCACCCCAAGCATCTAAGATAGGTTTCATATATGCATTAATTCTAACCTCATTTAATTTTCTGGTCAGAAAAACCTTTGGACCACCCAATGAGCTTTGGATTGCTTTGATGTAGTCATCCTTGCTTACTTGGATCTGTGTGAGGAATTCATCAAGTGTAATATTTGTATCTTTCAGCTCATCCAATTTCTTTTGAATTTTGCTAAATAAGTCTCTATATTTTTTCTTGTTTTCACTGTCATTTAAGGGTTCCAATATAGTTGTACTGTTCATTGGCGGAATGGGGAATCCAAATCTACAAATTGATTTCTGTTTTTTTCTACAAGACTTTGAATGTTTATGTATCTGTAGTTCTACAAGTTGTTGATCGGGATTTCTCTCACAAGATACATATTTATCTATGAACGATGTCACTTCGTGTAATGAATTTTCATGATATCTAGGAGCATTTTCAATCCAGATTAGCATGTGAATGTGAGGTGAGCCTCTTTGCTGGAATTCAACACGATAAAAGTGGTCTACTATTTTTCCTAACGGATCATGGGGACTTTTAAGTACAGTATTAATGAACTCTTGAACTCGATTGTCGAAATACCTAACACATGTAACTGGATCTTTTTGCACAAGCTTTGTTTTATCAATCCAAGTCAAATTATTTATTTCTTCTTCAGACATTGTTTTTCCACTATTTATCTGAGAGAGCATATTTAATAGATCATGCCATCTAGTATCTGCTGATGAAAGGGATGTAAACCAAGTAGGCAATCCTAGTTGTCTAATCATTGCAAAAACATCTTTTTTGCGGGCTTCAAAATATGGTGGTGAATTCCTTAAACTTCTGAAGATATAATATCCCTCATCCAATCTGACAACACTTTTAAGATGATTTGTATCAAGCATTTGTGATGCCGTAAATGTTTTACCTTCTGTCTTGCATCTGCGCAAAGCCAAATAGACTTTATCTGAAATTTGTTTCAGTTGAACTTTCTTTAATTTGAAGAAGATATTTGGAACATTTGATGCTACTCTGCGATCAATATGTCTCAATTCCAGCTTGCATGTATCACTATAATGGATGGGAACATGTTTCTCTTCGTTTGGTGTTCTTTTCTGCCCACAAAAAATTGTAGGAAATGACAAATATTCTGCATCAGGATCTTGATAAAGGCTGAGTGGTGTTTGACCTTCGCCTGGGGCAAAAGTATAAACATTATCTTTATTTATGTCTGCAGCATCCAGCATAGTGTCACTATTACCAATAATCTTTTCTGTCTCGTCAACTTCACTGAAGTGATCAGAGTCATAATTCACATCATCATTATCACAATCTACTTCTTCACTTTCAACTGTCAGTCCAAAGAACTCTTTGACAGTATCACTACAATCTGAAGTAATTGATTGCATCCATTCATCATCTACTGTAATACCAGATTCTTTATACAGCGCACTATGGTTTACTAACCAATGAAGAGCACTTAAAACATGCAGAGGCCTAATATTTTCTGTGAAATCACATTTATTGTATGACAATTTCTTTTTTAGTTTAACTGGTATAGTAAAGTGACTATCTAAAGTTCTTGGTAAACTGTGGATGACAGGCTGAATGTCCACAGGGACATTGACAACATTCCCTTTGATCGACAACTGACCTCCTCTTGGTAATTCTCTAATCTGCATAAATGGTATTCTCAAAGAAACTAATCTTTCCTCTAGCTGGTGTAAATTGAGTTCCTTAGGTTGTACATGAAATGCATTTTTATTAAAAACAGACATTGGAGGGACTCTGTTAAGTTTTATTTTCTCATAGCATGTTTTACAAACCCATTCACTGTCATCAACAGAGATGTAATTAGTAGAGAACTTTTTAACTGCATTTGAAGAGCATTTAGAATTCAATTTGTCAAATAATACGACAGAATGTTTAAACCATGTTTGGTTACAGCATGAACAAACATAAACAGGACCTTTTGAAACATTCTCCTTAAATTTTCTAATACAGTCGTCAATGTTGTGACCATATCGCTTTGAACTTTTGTAGCTCTTTTCTTTCAACCTATAATCTAAATCAGACCTTAAACACTGGCGCTTAGTCTTATTTCTTTCATTTTCTACGATCGCATTAAATCTTGATGCACGTTTATTCTGTTTTTTCAGTCTTTCCGAGTCTTTGTACAACTTACTAGAACGGCACTTGTGCATAGAGACCTTTGTCATTGACCTTTCTTTTTGTTGCCTTTCATGATTTTCTCTAGATCTCTTCATTGAAATATTTGTCATAGTCCGTTCCTTAACTTGCCTATCTGGATTTTCTCTTGATCTCTTCATTGAAATATTTGTCATAACTCGTTCTTTAACCTGCCTATCTGGATCTTGTCTTGCTTTTTTCTTTGAAATACTAGTCATAATCCGTTCTTTAACCTGCCTATCTGGATCTTGTCTTGCTTTTTTCTTTGAAATGCTAGTCATAATCCGTTCTTTAACCTGCCTATCTGGATCTTGTCTTGCTTTTTTCTTTGAAATGCTAGTCATAATCCGTTCTTTAACCTGCCTATCTGGATCTTGTCTTGCTTTTTTCATTGAAATACTAGTCATAATCTGTTCTTTAACCTGCCTATCTGGATCTTGTCTTGCTTTTTTCTTTGAAATACTAGTCATAATCCGTTCTTTAACCTGCCTATCTGGATCTTGTCTTGCTTTTTTCTTTGAAATACTAGTCATAATCCGTTCTTTAACCTGCCTATCTGGATCTTGTCTTGCTTTTTTCTTTGAAATACTAGTCATAATCCGTTCTTTAACCTGCCTATCTGAATCTTGTCTTGCTTCTTTCTTTGAAATACTAGTCATAATCCGCTCCTTAACTTGTCTTTCAGGATCCTGCCTAATTTTCCTCATATAATTTTTCATATAGTCATTTCTTTTTAATCTTTTACATTCATGTACAATTTCATTATCAAGCTTATCAACTTTTCTTTGTTCTGTTTGTCTAATTCTTTTCATGCAGTCTAAAGTCAAAGCTCTATCCTTCTGTTTCTGTCCTTCATTAACATGTTTGGCTCTCATGTAATTCTGCATATATCGCTTTCTCTTTAAATGCCTAGATTCCAGGGTTGTTCTAATACCAAACACAGTATCCTTTTCAGAAAAAGCTTTGTATTGTTTCTGCTTTAAAGCCTGGTCATTAAAATATCTCTCTAACAGAAGTGATGTACCCTTTTTGTCGGCTTGCTCAGAAGTATTTAATTCGTTCATAATCATACTACTGTCATGTGAGCAATCTGACAGAACATTAGTAAGCTTCAGTGGTATCATGTCAAACTGTCCTGTTAGGTCAATAAGCATACTGTCATACATTGCATACATAAATGAGACTAAATCTTCAGTGCATTGAAAGGAAATCAATATTGATCTTCCATCAGCACATGCCATACCATCTGTGCCATGAGAATGTGAATCAAACAAAAAGTACTTTTCTTTCTTTTTAAACAGTGCTGAAGTGACTGATCCAATCATTATTATTAAAAATGATGACTTCTGAAAACCTACATCAAGTGATTCATGAAGAGATGGTAAGTGTGCATTGGCAAGTTTTTGAGTACAGACGCCAGATATAATTCCTAATTTATCAATCTTAATATCTTTATTTAGTACAGTACATTCATCTGGAATTTCTTCGGAATTCAAAAGAAAGCTTTGAAAAAGTCCCTTTTCCTTCAAATCCAATATTATATTTTTATATAAAGTATCACCCTCAAGAAGTACACTATCCAGGTCAGCTGTTGAGCACAAGTCTGAAAATTTTGCATATATCAGAGAGCAAAGTGCATTTGCAGTACATTGATTTCCACGTGAATCATTACTGAACATCTGATGATTTTGATGAAAAGATCCAAACACCAATGAATGAGATTTGAACTTAGTGCTTACATTCAATGTACTTATTGGAGTGGCTATGTACATGCAAGTATTATGTAGGTCATCAACCTCACTCGATACATTAGTTAATGTAACAGTTTCTGAATCATTCTTTTTTAAAGACTCTAAGTCAGACGTTTCGTCAGTTTCAAAAGATATATCAGGCAGTTTATCATTATGTTTTCTGTATTTCTCAAACAAATTCAGATCAGATTCCAAGCATACATCAAGGTACGTTCCAGGCATGTTTCCAGTTACAGATGTTTTTTTTGGGTGGGCACCCACATCTGATGAATCAGTTACGCCCCCAGAAAACACAGATGGCCTTACATCCCGACATAGGGAAGAAGGTGTCCTCGCATCCCGACAGAGGGATTGAGGCATAGGGTTGGCAAGACCCCCATCTGATGTACCAGTTCCTGCCATTTCCGTATCTGCAATATGACGAAGGACATCCTTGCGGGCCTTTCCAATCTTCCAGTTCTTCTTTCTGGGCATTGTGTAGATACTAAACTGAAAATAGACGATCATTAGTTACGACACAATTTCAACAAATCTAAGAGAGAGCAAGTATGCAGAGACAAATTCAATGTGAAAATTAGGGAGAAATTTTCAAGGGCAGACAAAGACCACTTTATCTGACATTCTTGAAGTTGCGTGAGTATTTCATTGGTCCAGTTTTTAATGTTGATGATTTGTAATATTAGGCCCTAGATTCAGTACCTAATAAAAAGCTGGATTTCTTTCAAGGTTGTCTATAAACATGGCAATTCAGAGCTCATGCCTAATACAGGCATAGGATCCATTAACACCAAATTCTTTAAATTACTGGCTTTCAAAATAACTAGTCAATGACAAAATTGAGAGTGGTGGGAGTTTTCATGTAAGATGCAGTGTCCACTTTAATATGATCAAAGTAAAGGTGGCATCAGACCCAAAATTTTCATTACTTTCTTGTGTGATGGTCATGAATCTTGCATATCACCTATCATCTTTACAATGATTATTCAACAAGATTGTAGATATTTTCCATATTTCTGTGAAGTAAAGCAGTAAAATCTCTCAATTAATGAACACAAAGATGGAAAATGAAATGCAAGGGAGATGTTTGCAAAGGTACTAGCTATATAACATGAATTTGGTAAGCATAGACCTCACAGTAAACGACTTAGAGAGATTTTAAATTTTGGCTCCATTTCTATTTGATGGCATGGCAATAAGAACTCACGACAGAATCAAATTCTGTAAGCGAGTCTGAAAGGACTTTAATGAAGGAACATTACGGCAAGGTTTTAAAAAAATGGCTCGTTGGTTTTTAGAAGAAACTGTTGACAGTCAGATGGACAATAGACACAGTGTGATCAAAATAGTTTAACTTGAGCATGTTGTGCTCACTTGAACTAAAACAAGAGGACCATGATGGTCCTATATCGCACACGAGTATTGCTGTCTTCTTTTTTCTTTGTAATCAAGAGTGTTAACAGCATAATCATTATGACCCCTTGTTAAGTATAGATCTGCCAATTTCAGACAAGCTTCATTTGTTATGACCTGACAAACACTTTGACTCGGTTAAGTTGAGATTGAGCCAAAGTTTGTGGCCTCTACAATGTAAACAGTGAGTGTTGATCGATTGATTGAATGGGGTTTTACGCTGCTTTCAACAGTATTTCAGTTATATCGCAGCGACTGGAGCACCTAACAATGGATTCCTGGTATTTCTCAAACCAGTACTACCATTACATCCTTTCCTAGCCTCCAGCTACTATTCCACATAGGTCTACAAACATCAACCCATTGGTGAAAACAGATAATGTCATTAAGACCTCCTTTTCATATGTTTTAACACAGCACTTTCCAATTTTCTAGAAGGTTCATGCTTTAGACAAACAATTATTCTGACAACCCTCTGTTTTCAGAACAAACCTCCAGATTTCCATTAGGATTCATCTTTATGGCCTTACATTTATTCTAACCAAGTATCATTAAGATTGGGCCAAAAATGTGACCTCTATAGTGTAACAAGAGCTGTCCATAAGACAGCGCGCTCGAGTTTTTGAGCGCTTTGACACAGTGTTAAGTTAAGTATAAAAGGGGCATAACTCCAAATATAGTATAGCCAGGGTTATGGGCCTTGATAGTAGGGTAGAGGGTGTGATGGTGAATAAGTATTCCAAGTTTGGGTTGAATCCCTTTGATAGTATGGAAGTTGTTGATGTTTGAAAAAACTTTAACCTTGATTTTGGCTATTTTTTAAGTAAAAAAGGGGCATAACTCCAAATATAGTGGAGCCAGGGTTATGGGCCTTGATAGTAGGGTAGAGGGTGTGATGGTGAATAAGTATTCCAAGTTTGGGTTGAATCCCATTGATAGTATGGAAGTTATTGATGTTTGAAAAAACTTTAACCTTGGTTGCAACGCCGACGCCAACGCCAACGCCAACGCCAACGCCGACGCCAACGCCGACGCCGACGCCGACGCCGGAGCGACAGTATAAGCTCTCATTTTCTTCGAAAAGTCGAGCTAAAAAGTGAAAATGTCATTAAGGCCCATTTCCCGTGTTTTCTTACGAAATCTAATTCTCATTAGGGGTTAACCTTATGACCTAACAATCATTCTGACATAGTTTCATGAAGACATTTAGAGTGTAAAAAAAAGGAAAAGTCATTACAGCCCATGTTTTCTTATGAAATCTCCCAATTTTCATTTAGGTTCATCTTTATGACCTAACATTTATTCTGACCTAATTGCTTTAAGATTGAGCCAATTTGATATCTCTCGAGTGGAAACAATGAAAATGTCATTAAGGCCCCTTTTCCTGTGTTTTCTAATAAAACCTCTAAATTCCCATTAAGTTTCATCCTTATTACCTAACAATTATTATGACCAAGTTTTACTAAAATTGAGCCAAATTGATGGCCTCTAGAGTGTAATCTGTGAAAATGTCATTAAGGCCCTTTTCCAGTGTTTCCAAACAGAATTAAATTCTTTCACAAACTTTGGTAGAGCTTGACCCAAAGAATATCCCTAAAAAGTTTCAGCTTGTTTCGCCATGTGGTTTAGCAGAAGATTTTTGTTGACCAACATACCAGGGATGGACGGATGACGGACATTGACCAATCACAATAGCTAACCTTGAGCACTTTTTGCTCAGGTGAGCTAAAAAGCACTACATGCCCTTTCTCTGGGTAGTAGTATTTTAAATTCCAAAAGTGAAATACTTACATTAATATACACTGATCCCTAGAAAAACAGAATCCAAGATCCAATGGTCAAATACACGAAAGTCTGTAAACAGAGCCACACAATCCAATGATCCAGTGTAGAAACTGTTAATAATCTGGATTACCAGGAAGTAATGTCAGAGACTCTTTTACAAAAACATCACTTTTAAAATAAGTTGATGCACTCCTTTTTCAATTTGCACACAGAGTTAATATCTCTTTCACAATACAATTGTAATATCACTTTTGAAATAAGTCACTTCATGCAATTCTAATAAACACTAATAAACACTATTTATAAGCACTGTCACGATTCAAATAATACTGTCAATTGCTATTCCTTTCGTTGTACCTATAGTCAAATACAAGAAAAGAAATTGTTAGAAATTGGAAATCACTAAAAACTTACACTGTATTTCTTTTTCTCAAAACTTGACTTTTTTGTTCTGTTTTGTTTTTAAAAGAATGATATCATAGTAATTTCTTGTTAATAGCAAGGTATTTTCTGACAGTCCCTAATAGCTAGGAATAGTTGTAGGAAGACAAGATATGAACGTTAGCCTTATAAAAAATATTCTTTTGACAAGTCTGAGTGTAACTTTAACATATCTTTTACTTCATACCCAAATTTCTGTAAAAACTACCTGTACGAAAAGGTCATCATTCATCTATGCATTATTTGATTATACACAATAAGGTTATTGATTTAAAATGCAACTAAGAAACAGTTAAACATATTGAATGTAATTGGTTAATTCAATAAATATAATAATTGCTTAAAATGATGAAAAATAAGAAACAAAGTAAAAGTTTTTATGATCAGCAAGGCGATTCTCCTCAGGCCAAAGGCCTTTACCAACATTGGTGAATTAAACTATCCTGTTAACAGCAACGACAGCTGTAATAAATTCTGCATAGAATTTATATATAAACCTAACTCAAAAAGCTTTCAAATGTGATTTCCAATTGCAATTTGTAAAGACAATTCCAAAACAAGAGGACCATGATGGTCCTGTCTCTCACCTGAGTGTTACTTCCTTCTTTATTTCTTCATAAACCAGAATGTAAACAGAAAAATCATTAAGACCCCCTTTCTTAGTCTAGATCTGCCCAATTCAAGACAAGCTTCTCTTTTTAAGTGACAAACACTTTGACTCAATCAAATTCAGTGTAAGAAAATGTCATAAAGACCCCTTTTCCCATGTTTTAACACAAAACCTTTCCATGTTCAA
>CAVMGG010000154.1:0-65000 GCA_963680895.1 Fragum sueziense
TAATTATACTGAGCTAATTACATCTAATTGTAATAACTAAAATGGCGGAAAAGGCATTTTCAAAAGGTAAGAAATTTGTTGTTTTATTTGTAGATGGTAGCCTATATTCGAAAAAAAGTTCAGTGGTAGAGCATGTCATGCAATATCGATGATGTGGATTCAATCTTCGAGTTGGTTAAACTTCATCACAATCTGTCTTTCGGATTAGACTTCCCTTTCACGTGTCACAATGCCATAGGCTGCCTTATAGCGCAATACCAAACATACTTCAAATGAAGTGTAGTGTCCAGTGTCGCTCGTAAAAAAAACATTCTTCCAAGGGTGTCGGTCATATGGACGTGTTCGTTGTAATAAAAGGCACTAAATGCGAAAAAAATTAAGGTGGTCTTCGGGAGACGTCGTAAATATTCTTCGTTTGAACGTTCCCCTGCCGAATGTACACGACGTCATCCGAATACGTCGGATAGGTAACGAATGTTCACGACGTTGAACTAAAAATTCTCACGTCGCGTGAATCTCATTTGGAGTGAACTACCTTAGGCAAGTGTAGAAGTTAATGAAATTTCTACAACTCATGACTATATAATTAAGCCGGGATATGGAAAAATGTCCCTTAAGGCTTTTGAGCCCAACATTGTTCCAGATCATCCTGCGTATACACGCAGTCTGACCAGGAACCATGTTGTTCTCCAATAGCTTCTTTATGACATGTAGTAACCATGGAAGAGCAGCATGGATCGCGGTCAGACAACATTTATACTTGAAACATGGTTGTCTGAAATGCTTTAACGGACGTTTTTCCAGATCCTGGCTCAATTATAACATTGCATGGTTGATGAATCCTTCTATTCATCGGAATATTTGAACTGCATATAGTACAACCAACAGCTGTGTCAGTATCTTGTCTGATATTACGTAAGCGTTTTCTGTCTTTTTTCAGTAAAGGAGACACGGCTTTTGTTAATAGGACGAACTGGGTCCGGCAAAAGTTCTACTGGTAATTCAATACTTGGCGAGAAAGTGTTTCAAACATCATCGTATCTTAGTTCGTCAACCACGACTACAAGTTATGCAGAACGACATCGTGGTGATCGTAGACTAGTCGTAGTCGATACGCCGGGATTTTTTGACACTGTCAAGTCTAACCACGAAATAGTTCGGGAAATATCGAAAGTGTTCGGTTACCTTAGCTCTGGATTTCATGCTTTGTTGTTCGTGGTGAGTCCAGAAAGGTTTACCAGAGAGAGTGTGAAAAGTAAACAACTGTTTTACCGAACGTTTGGCGATGACGTTAAGAAATATACAATTCTAGTTTTGACTAATTATGACAGGATTCAAGACGAAGGAGTGACTGATGTTGAAGAATATATCCAACAGTCTGGGCCTGAGTTCACTGTCCTGCATAGAGAGTGCGGTAAACGTTTAGTCGCGTTCAATAACAAGGCCACTGGAGCTAACATGGAAAGACAATGTAGATCTTTGTTAGATATGGTTGACAAAATAAATCGTGATAACTATGGCAACGTTTACTCCAGCTTTCATTTCCGCATGACACGAGCGTTAACTAAAATTGAAAGGCGTAAAAAGCGAGACAAAACAGCAAGAAAAAAGTTATTCACAGAAGCTACGAAACGACTCGGAATAGAACATTCAATAGTTTGGGACAGTGAATTTGATCGACCGATGCGTGTTAAAGCTATGGACGACCAGAAAGGTCAGCATATGGTTGTTCCGGTAAGGTCTGTGAATAGACAGAGTGAGAAGGTGAAAGCAATTCCTGTAAAAATCGGCACACAAACCATAAAAACTACACAAAATGTGGGGGAGACGTCAAGTACGATTCATCAGACAAAGGCTAGTAAATCAACAGAAACTCTTTCAAAAACAACAAAAGAAACCGATGATTCAAAAGAGGAGCTGTTTCATAAAAGAGAACAAGAGGATGATTTGTTATCAGAAACACTCGTAGACGATCTTTTTATTCAGGATTTAGAGGACGAAGCTGATCAGAATCCTTGTAAAGACTCGGATGAGATCATGGAAGATCGTGAAGCAGTTAAAGATCCGAATATATTGTCAAGATTAGTTGAGTTTTTATCGGTGTTCATAGAGAAATTGGTAACATGATTTACCCTTTCCAGAATGCCAACATTTTGACTGATGCAAGTCAAGTTTAACCCATTACCAGACAGCAACATTTTGGATTTGTCCAAATTCAAAGACGTTGCAGACGACAAATCACAGTGAAAGAAATTTCTCCTTTTTAGCTCCACTGGCCGTCAGGCCAGCGGGCTATTGTCATGGCGGTGTGTCCGTCGTGCGCCCGTGCGTCCGTCCGTCCGTCCGTAAACTTTTTCTTTAAAAATCTTCTTCTCATAAACTACTGGATGGATTTCAGACAAACTTCACAGGAATGATCATTGGGTGACCCTCTCTCAGATTCCTTGAAAGAATTTGGATTGAATCAGAATAACCTGAGTTATCTGCCCTTGAATGTCAAAAATAGCTGGTTTTGACTTTATTTGTACTCTAAAATCTACAAATATTAATCAATCAAGACAAAACTTTAACAGAATGATGGTGACTATAAGATCTTGCATGTGTATAATTTTCAGCTTAATCTGAATTTTACATCATGAGTTATGTGCCCTTGAAATTGACAAAATTGCCATTTTGGCTCTATTTTGACATTGTTTTCACTCTAGCAACTACAAATATTGACCAATCAAGAAAAATTAGGACAGAATATTGGTGACTATAAGATCTTGTCCTGGTGTAATTTTTAGCTTGGTGTGAATTTTACATCATGAGTTATGTGCCCTTGAAATTGACAAAATTGCCATTTTCGGCTCTATTTTGACTTTGTTTTCACTCTAGCAACTACAAATATTGACTAATCAAGACAAAACTTGTACAGAATGTTGGTTATCATAAGATCTTGCCTTGGCTTAATTTTCAGCTTGATCTGAATTTTATATCATGAGTTATGTGCCCTTGAAATTGATAAAATTGCCATTTCGGATCTATTTTGACTTTGTTTTCACTCAAGCAACTACAAATATTTATCAATCAAGACAAAACTAGGACAGAATATTGAATATTATAAGATCTTGCCTTGGTATAATTTTCATCTTGATCTGAATTTTATAACATATGTTATGGGCCCTTGAAATTGACAAAACTGCCATTTTCGGCTTTATTTTCTCTTTGACAACCATTAGTATTAACTAATCAATACAGGACTTTCACAGAATCTTACTGACCATTATGATCTTATTTGCTTGTAATTTTCAGCTGAGTCATGCATTTGCTTGTTTGCGCAGCTTGAACCTTTGAAATTGCATTCAACAAGACAAACAGTCAGGCCTGTGAAGCGCTTCCAGACCGCCAGGGCTGTCTAGTTGGTCTTTTGGGTAGGAAAACATTGTGGGAAAGGAAGACATTGCTTGCTACAAGCAATTTCTTCGTTTTCCACAATTGTCCAAAACCGTTGCTTTGTAGAATGGATTAAATCAAATGCAGATAACAAAATCAATGTTACAGGTCCCGATACATGACCTGGCAGTTCATCAAATGTTTTCCAAATGTCTTTCAGATGGAGTCCGCCAAGGAGTACATGTAATTGTCTGGAAAAGGGCTACTTTTTAGGGAGTGTAACGTAGATTCTTGTTGCATTAATTTTTGTTTAGTGTTCTTCCTAGTTTTTGGACCAATGAAATTGCAGTATATTTAAAATTTTGGCGCTATATTTCACATAAACGCACTGCCGGTCAGTTTATACATAACCATGCCCCCGTTTCCTGTGTAGTTATGAAAAATGATGTAATATTTTTGGGGAAATGATGTAATTCTTGGGAAAATGATGCAATTCCAGTAAGATCCGCTTGTTAGTAGCTCCGGTCTGAGGCGTGGTTTGAAGAGCGTATGTTTTCATTGGTTGACGAACCAATGTTATGTATGTATATTAGATTCTACGCGACATAAACGTTCAAAGGCTGCGCCTTTTGAACGTTTATATCGCGTAGAATCTACTTTACAGTCTCTATCTAATACATAAACGCACTGCCGGTCAGTTTATGTCACGGATATACATAGCCACGCCCCCGTTTCCGATGCAGTTATGAAAAATGATGTAATTTTGGGGAAAATGATGTAATTTTTGGGAATATGATGTAATTTTTGGGAAAAATGGTGTAATTCCAGTAAGATCCGCTCATTCATTGGTTGACGAACACTAAGTCAGATAGAGTATGTATAGTAGATTCTACGCGACATAAACGTTCAAAGGTTGCACCCTTTGAACGTTTATATCGCGTAGAATCTACTATACAGCCTCTATCTAATACCTGGAATCATTCGCGCATCATCTTGTAAAAAAATAAAACAATATGTGTTTATCATCCTTTCGCAAATGTTACGATTTTGGACCGGTCCAAATAGAATGTTTTGCAGACGAGATATGATATGATAAAAAAATCAGAAATTTTACATGCTATAGTGTAGAAAACATTGACAGAAAAGAGGAAAAATATTGGTTGAAGCATTTTTTCCCTTTGTCTCGATGTTTTCTAACGACTTTTCAATTTCTGACCATTGTTCTTTGCGCAGTGAACCTATTAAATAAAGTGCGAGACCGGGCACGCTAAAAGGGACTTGACAATGAGAAACGCGTCGATCGTAGTCAGACTCAGATTTTCTGATAATCTTCAATATCTTTTTTGATACTTGACCAATTTGAATTCGGTTTGAAGCAGAGAATGTGGGAAAATGCCAGGAATAAGCTGGACGTGCTGGATTTTTTGAAAATTAACCGATGAAAAAGTTATTGAAGATAAACCAAAATTTTGGTTTATCTTCAATAACTTTATTATCAGTTAATTTTTAAAATATCCAACACGTTAATCTATGCATTGACGTCTGTCCACAATCTCTGCTTCAAACGGAATCCAAACCGGTCCAGTATTTACAAAATTATTGAAGATTATCTGAAAATATTGTATCACGTGATTATCCACCGTGAGTCAGCCTGCCGACTAGGATCGAAACTTTCCACTGTTCGGTTGTTTTCTGGATCTAGAGTCTTTTTCCTACTGTGTGCACTATAAAATTTTTCCCAATGCGACATTAAGTTCAAGACTGGGCTTATTCTGGTCCATTTCTAGAAATATGGTTTCATGTACTTTCCAAAAGTTCCCTTTTAACGTGACGGTCACAAATGACCAACGAACAGACACAATGTTGCAGTGTAAATATAGAATCTTTAATTAACAAATAAGTCAATTCTCAGTTATCATTAAATCACAAAAGAATACTGGCCAAAACACTCATAACTTTATCAGAACAGTTCCTAACTTTATCAATTACAAAAAATGACTGGTTCTGATATCCATTGCAAATATATGGTTAGAAAATATTGAGAGAGGAATAGAAAATGCTGAGCATCAACATTTCCTGCTTTTCCCTGAATATTCTCCCTTTAAATATACGAATAATTTTGCTTTTTATCTATTTCGTCGTACTTGACACTCTACACTCTTCATACTATTAGTAATTCTATCGATCTTTCAAAATCCAAATGTCAGAATTCACCCCTTTCCGAAATTAATCCCTGGTTTTGACGTTCACTACTAGAGGAAAAACTTTTGTCATAATATTTCAGCGATAATGGACACTTATTCGTAAAATTTATTCTTTGTCGATTTATACCTAATATAGATATACCTATTATCTTTACTGCAGTAGCTTACAAACTAGAGTCATTCTTGTTTTAGCTTTTTGAGAAAGGGTTTAACAACGACGGCTTTGAAAACATTGAGCCAATAGCTGGAAATGCTGATACCCACCATTTTCTCTTCTTGTCTTTATGGTTTCTGTAAAATATTGTTATGTGCACATAAATATGTGTACATAAATCCACTCTTTACTAATGCCCATAGTCGTCTGCAGCAATTTTGAATGAAATTGGAACACTTTAACCCTTTCCCAAACAAGACCTGGTTTTGACATCCAATTATGAAAATACTTGGAAAAACATTTAGACAAAAGAAGAAACTGCTGATAACCAGCAGTTTCTCATTTTGCCTCAATATTTTCTGTGCCATATTTTACTAAAAATCTATCTTAATCAGTATCTGTTTTTCGTCTTTAGCGGAGTTTGAATTGGACCACCCGAACATTTTACCGTTTGGGACAGGGTTAAGGCGATTCGGAAAGGGTAAAGCTATCGCAAAGTTGCTCCCAGAATTTAAGTTTCAATTTAGATAGTCTACCCCTAATGAGATTCGTGCGACGTCGGAATTATTCGGGCGATGTCGAAAACTTTCGGCGGTGGAACTATCCATCGCCAAATGTTTACAACCGCGCCCGAATAAGTTCGGATACGTAACGACGACGCTCGCCACATTATGGATATTCTACCTTACAATAATTATGCCAAACACCCTTCAAAACTTATAAGCCTTTCCTAAACGAGACCAGGTTTTCGTATTTGATTAACCAATTCCCACATAATGACGCCCTACAATTTTTTGGATTCGGAAAACATTTTGGAAAATGAAGAGATTGCTTGTGACAAACAATTTCTTCATTTTCCACAGTATTTTCTTCCGCGAAAGACCAAAAATATGTAAAAAAAAATCACTTGAAATTGTTGTCTGTGATAACTTTGAATTTGGACAAGTCTATTGTAATGGGTTGAGAAAGTCAGGGAAAGCATTATAGAGAAAAAAAGAAGATGCTGTTTTTTCAACATTTCCTTATTTTCTCTAAACGCTTTCAATGCTATGGTATGTACAATGACCAAACTTGGTACCTGTGTCTTGATTTTCTTGTCCACAGCCGCTTTCAAAGTGGATCAGTCTATATTTTTGTTGTCTTGGAAATGGTTTAACACTTATCAAGTTAAGTTACCATGCTTAGCAAAATATATATACTGTATAGTTTGTGTACATGCTTTTTCAGAATCTGTTTAGCCATCTTAATCCTTTTCCCAAATAATGACGCCTTTTGAAACCCATATTAAAATTGTGTGGGAATGCATTGAGACAAAAGGAGAAAATGCTGATAAACAACACTGTCTCGTTTTGTCTCAATATTTTCAGCGCTAAATTGTGCATAAATCAAGCTATCTATCTTTATTAACACCCATTTAGCCGTCTGTACATAATGCCTTTCAATTTGAAATAGATCTACCAAAATCCTCTCAATTCGGAGAATCCCCCCCCCCCCCACACACACACACAGTTTCACGGTGTATAATCACGTGACACATCAATTCAAAAGAAAATCATCAATAACTTCGTTAATACTGGACCGATTTGAATTCGGTTTGAAGCAGAGAATGTGGACAGACGTCACGCACTAGTAGGACGTGGTTGATTTTTGAAAAATGAACTGATAAAAAAGTTATTGAAGATAAACCAAAATTTTGGTTTATCTTCAATATCTTCTTTATCAGTTGATTTTCAAAAATTAAACACGTCCAGCTTATTCATGGCATTGTTTCACATTCTCTGCCTCAAACCGAATTCAAATTGGTCAAGTATTAAAAAAGATATTGAAGATTATCGGAAATTCTGAGTCACGAGATTATATACACCGTGAGTTTGGTCGTTTGGGAAAGGATTAAACTCACTTCCCGAAATGGCGAATAATTCTGTGCTAAAATAGACTAGATAAACCGTTATGTTTTGATAAACCGTCGGCGTTGTTTCATGTGTTTTAAAATCTCGTAACTACGGCTTGATTCAAGCCGTAGTTACCAGATTTTATAACAACACCAACGAAATACTAGGCCTATTTGTTTGTCCGAAATTACGTAACGGTTAATTAACTCGATAGAATTGTACCCCATTCAGCTTTCAAAGTTTTCTATGTCGAATCCGTATGCAGGGTGATACACGAGTCGGGCGTCTTGTAGCATGATGCCGTTGCACGCGTCCATCATGGCCTGGTTAATGTTCGGGCAGTCCACGGTTAGAATCCCACCTTCGGCAGCGGCCGCCATCCCAACCAGCCGGGCGAACATCGGCGATTTCACAGTCTGGAAAATAAATAAGTGATTAAAATCTAAGAATCATGCGTCATGCGTAAAAATGGAGTATTCTGAAAACATCCGGATACTATACAAGCCAATCGCGATATATAACGGAATCCTGCTTCCGCCATCTACTTTTCTACCTGCATACAACACGAAAAGTCGAAATTAAATTGTGTCTAACTTCCACTTTTCTACCAAAATTTTACCTAGAAATGTTGAAGTTTTGTCTGTGACAATTGTCAGAAGTTAGTAACAATTGTCAGGAATTAGATCTAGTGTGACCAACTTCAACTTTTCGACTTTTCACAAACGCAAATTTGATAGAAAAGTCGAAATTAGTGCGACTAACTTCCACTTTTCTTCCAAAATTTCACCTGGAAATGTAAAAATGTTGAAGTTTTGTTTGTGGCAATTGTCTGAAATTAAATCTAGTGTGACTAACTTCAACTTTTCGACTTTTCACAAACTCAAATTTGATAGAAAAGTCGAAATTAATTTGCGACTAACTTCCATTTTTTCTACCAAAATTTTACCTAGACATGTAGAAATGTTGAAGTTTTGTCTGTGACAATTGTCAGAAGTTAGTATGACAATTGTCAGAAGTTAGTAGATCTATGATCAATGTCTCTTTAAAAGCAGATTATTTTGAACCCTCTAAGTCTCAACAATAGTCAACATGAATAGGCAGACCTGCATGCATGTGTTAGTGCAACGGTGTTAGTCTACGCTTCTATGATTTAGCAATTCCCCAAACAAGGCCTGGTTTTGACGTTCCTTAGAGAAAAAGGCTTGTGAAAACATTGAGACAAAAGAAGAAACTGCTGATAGCCAGCAGTTTCTCCTTTTGTCTAAATATTTTCTGTGCTATATAGATCTAATACACTAATCTTATCTTTAAACATGTCCATTGTGTCGACTGAGACTGCAGCAGTTAAATTTCTTGCCGTTTGGGAATGGGTTAAAAAAGGGATAGCTCTAAATCTAGATCTGGATTTATTTTACCTGGTGTGAATCTGTTAAATTCTCATGTCTTATTCCGGTGAATTTTCGCCTCATACCCTCCTTAACACTCAGATCAAGCGGCTGTGCTTCATTTTCGGCAACACTGGCTTCGCGAACTGTCTCCTGAGAACACTGCGTCCCTAACCTCGCCATTCGCTTTTCTCTCGCTCGCCGGTTTTGAAACCATGTCGACACCACATTTTCCGATTTTCCCATTTCTTGTGCAAGGTCCATTTTCGTCATCCTATCCGGTCTCGGTTCCTTTTGGAATTCTTTCTCTAACCTTTCAATTTCCTCTGCTGTTATAACGGTTCTTTTCCTTTTCTTTTTTCTCTTATTATTCCTTGTTAAACCACCCGTCTCCATTGTCGTATAAAATTCCACTAGAATTTTCATGACACAAATGACGACGTCATAATTTTTGACACATAAATTAGGTCAAGGATAGAAAGGGGGCATTAGCTACGGATAAGAGAGGTTTAATCTAGAGGCATTCTTTTTTCAAATCTAAACCCTTTGTTGTGGGTGCTAATTTGAATCGTCTCGATGAGACGATTCCAATGAGCACCCACAACGTAGGGTTTAATGAACATTCAAAGATAATATTAGACCTACAATTTCAATTTGAAAATCTGAGTCTCCTCTTATCTGTAGCTCTAGATGGGACACATTTTCACTTATGATTAATCCTTTTCCAAGCAGTAAATATTTAGACGGGCCTATTCTAGAGTCTAAAAGCTGCATTGTTCTGCAGATCTATATCAAAATTGTGTTTGATTTATAAAGATACTTGATCTGTGGAATGTAGATCTAGATCTATCGTAATCTTGAGAAATTATGGATGATTTTTCACTGAGCAGCATTAAAATTTCCTCTTTTGTCTCAATATTTTCCAAAGCCAAACTCAAGTCGCTACCGATCTGAAAGGTTTTCCGCTTGTGTAAGGGTATGCCTTGATCTAGTAGCCTATGAAAGAGTTGAAAGGAATGGCAGGACTATATATTTTTATTAAGGAAAGAGTTATTAATTACAACAAATTCATGACCCGTATGCTAATAATTTGATATGATTATTGTCATTCAATGTCACTGAACATTGAAAAAGTATAGTGCTAAACCGAATTAAGATAGCTAGATTGACTAGATCTATGTTAATGAAATTCAATCGACGTCTATTTTTTTTTTTTTTTTTTTTTTTTTTTTTTTTTTTTTTTTTTTTTTTGAGCGACGTCGTTTAAATTCCATCTTCGCTAGCCAAGGTTGAACCCACCTACGTTTGTATTTACCCTTGGTTGATTTAGTCCGATTTTCATGAAATCGCGAAACGCCGCCTAGCGGTTGTCCTGGTGGTTGTTATGGAGTAGCAACCAATCAAACGTCGCGTTCTAAACGCTTTTGACGTTATTTCGTCCATTAATGATGACGTCATTAACGCGCGTTCTCTTTCGCGCTCTACCCCACACCCATACGGTCTAGGTAAAATATGGCTGCCTTTTGGTCGAGTTGTCGCAAGTATAGTAGGCTATTTCCTCGAATAAAAGATGGAAAAAACCTGTCTATTAAAGTGAAATTCTGACAAAAATCGCTCATATTCGCATTTTTGATTTGCATATATGCAATAGGCCCCTATGCTTCAAAATGAAAATAATTTACAAATTTTACTCTATATCTGTTTGTTATGAGTAAACAATTCATAACAACGGGCGGGAAAAGGCATTGCATTTGCAACTCAAACCCCCCGAAGACGAGCGATCTTTCCCAAGAATTTCATTGCAATAGACATCAATTTTCTATTTTTATTCGACGAACTATTATACTTGCGACAATTCGACCAAAAAGCAGCTAACTTTTACTTATTCCGTACGACGTAGTGCGCAAAAGAGAACGCGCTTTAATTACGTCATCAATAATGGAGGACATAACGTCAAATAGCCAATTGGATCACCAAGGACAACTCTATCGAATCATACCTTGGATGCATCTCGCAGAACTACTTTCAGACTATCAGAATAGAATAGAATAGAACAACAATTCAAAACGTTCGTTTGTGACTAATGTCAACAATGACGCGACAATGATACTGAAATACATTGTTTGCAGTTCCAGTGTCCTCTCTTTTTAGAATGATTACAACCTGCAAGTCCCGCAAGTTGCCATGGTTGTGCATATTTGGTTGATCTCGAAGACTACTTTATGAAGCGTAGCTACTTCCGGCTAAGAAATCGGATTTTTTTCAAGATTTCTTCATACACACACTTCCGAGTCGATGATTCGATCTTTGATCGACATTATCCCAGGATTTCCGAACGAACGTCAAATGGCGTTTAGAACGCGACGTTTGATTGGTTGCTTCTCCATAACAACCAGCAGAACAACCGCTAGGCGGCGTTTCGCGATTTCAAGAAAATCTGACAAAATCCGTCAAGGATGAATACAAACGTAGGTGGGTTCAACCTTTGCTAGCGAAGATGCCTGTATGCCTATTCGGGCGACGTCGTCAATATTCCCACGTGTCACATCAGTAGGGAACGATTTTAGGGATCCAGTTAATCGTGACGTAAATTCGGACAAACAAAATAGTAGGTTGTATGTCTAATCGAATTCTCTTGAAAACTGAAATAAATGTTTATTCTTTGAATGAAATGTTATGATATTATTGCAGGTAACACCCATTTTCATTGTTATGAATGAAATCTGGTGTTTATATCTCTTTTATCTGTGAATAATTATCGCAAACATGCCAATTGGCTCAACTTACCCCATGTACTGGTTCAACCTACCCCGTCAAAGGGGTTAAATGAACCATTTCACCAGCTCTGTTTAAAATGAATTTCTGCGGATTATGGATGTCGAAAATATCTGCCAAAGGTTTAGAAACATGCGAGAGATGTTGATCTTTGATGTGGCATTGATCAGAGCACTCTGCGTAAAGCTAAGAAAGCCCTCTCTGAAATTTATCAAAAAGTGGTTCGTGATGCCCCGGTCTCCCCTATTTCGTAGGTGTTGTTATAAAATCTCGTAACTACGGCTTGATTTAAGCCGTAGTTACGAGATTTTATAACAACACCGACGGTTTATCAAAACATAACGGTAAACCTAGTCTATTGTTAGCACAAAATTCTTTGCCATTTCAGAAAATCGTCAATAGATCCAGTTCTGTGACCAATTAGAAAATGATTTGAAGCAGAGAAAGCGGGAAGACACCTGAGATGTTCTCGATTTTGTAGATTGTTTTTAAACAGCACCTCCTAAAAAGGTTCAGCAAATTCCGACATTTAAAATTTACACCATCTCTGATTCAAGCCGAATTCAAGTCATCCAGGTATTAAACCACGTGTTTTCCAGCCGCGTGTATGGCTCGGCAACTTTTGATTCAGCCATCTTCCGGAACCTCGGCTTCCTGTGTCAACCGGTTTTAGAACCCTTGACCTTCCGCTTTTTGAGTCTCTTTGACCCCGAACCACCCGATCACCAGAAGCGGTAAATAAAAATATACCTATATAATTAGCTGATCCAAAGCATTCAAGCCAGGATCTTGGAAAAGCGTCCCTTAACGCATTTGAGACGGCCACGTTTCAAGATCGGGTTGTTCTTAAAAGCAGTCTGACCGGGATCCATGCTTCTGTCATATACAGTTGGCACAAGTCAGAAATTGGAGATCAACATGGTTCATGATCAGACTGTGTGTATACATGTAGGCCTACGTAGATCTTGAACCATGCTGGGCTGCAAAGCCTTAAAGGACAATTTCGAGATCAGCATTCATTTGTTTTCTTTCTTCTTCTATGTCAAATAGGGCATAAAGGTATATTAACCCGGTTGGATTTGTTTGGTTAATTGGATTGCTACGAGCACTTTGTGACAAAATGCTTTAATGACCTATCATGGGCGAAGAGCTATATCTAGTCGGGAATTGAAAAGACCTTGTAAACTTGTATGTTGATCACCTTTGGCCATCGGAAAACATGCTGAGAAATAAGTTATCTCTTTCCCAAACAAGATCTAGTTTTGACATCCCTATTAGAACCATTTTTAGAAAACATTGAGAAAAGAGAAGAAAATGTTGATAATCAGCATTTTCTCCTTTTGCATCAATATTTTCTGTACTATAATTTACACAAATTCCACCTTCATTCACATTCAATATGTCGTCTGCAGCCCCTTCCAAATTGGACCATCTCTAAATTTTGTCGTTTCTGAAAGGGTTATTCACTAATGAGTACAGGAAAGGTCAGAGACGGGTTGTACTGTCCGAATAAATGATTAACCAATTTGTTTGTGAATACAAACATAGGATGCGAAAAGTGTTGATGACGAACCCAATTCGATGTGCTAAAATTGGCAATACAATGTATTTGTGATAGTATAGGCCTACGTGGGACTATATTTTCGTCGAATGAAAATACTACAATAAAATACTTTTTTTCTTTATTACTGAACATATAACTATATACTTAGGTCTATACAGTGTTATGGTAAACTAAACTGACACGATTTAAAAACGCAAAACACATTTCCATTAACCATTCCTTTCCTATTGCCTTGATCGGCACCATATTTTGGGACATGTATAAGAAAATGTATACATTTCACGCCCCAGCAATTTTGTCGTGTTTTCTGTAAACTATCCGGACATCTGAACCGCCCATCACCAAATGTTCGTGTGTCTCGTGCATTCAGACCACGTGTTAAATAACTTAGGTTTTTGTGTACAAATTGCCACTTTGATTTACTTATTGAAAACGTACGAGAACAACGAAAGAAAATTGTGTACAAAATGCTGAGGATTACTTTGCGAAAGAGGAACCGAGTTTTTTGGCTTTTGGTTTGCGGTGTTTCGCAAATGAAGGTAGCTAGACGCTTTAATGTAGCCGAATCGACGGTTCCAAGGTTTATGAGACGTGTAAACGACACGGGAAGATTTTTAGACCACCCACGCCCCGGTCAGCTGCGTGCAACAGCTGTACAACATAATTGTATACGTTAACGTCACTTACGCAACAGATTTGTGACGGCTCAGTCTGCAGCAAATTCTATAGTTGGTAATCGCGGGCGGCCTATACATTGCGACATGGTGATAAATCGCCTAAGAAAACACTGGGTTCGCTGTCGTTCTGTTCGATGCCAGGCTCTTGACGCAACGTGCATTTTGGCATAATCTGACGTCCATTCTGGCATTATTCGTGGTTTTAAAGATCAATTTCTGTCTTGTTATGTTAATAATTGTAACATTTACAATTTTACATGGCTATAAATCGGTTTTGTAAGATGTAGGAGATACCATTTGCAAAAGTACTTTTTTGCGTTTTTAAATCGTGTCATTTTATAATACAAACATGCAACAACGAACAGTATATTTATCAGAAGATCGAATATAATCACTGGTGGTGAACTCGACCAAAGCGAGGGACGTTTTTCGCTACAACAAGGTATAGATATTTTGCGTTTACGAGGGGCGTTCAATTAAAAGTGGTACTAACGGTCCACCATACCTCATAGTTCTATAGAACAAGTGGTGCTTGCGGCTATCTGACGGGAAAATTACTGTCTATTCTTGGTCAAAATTTGAGGCAAATTCGTTCACTCTTTCAAAAGTTATTGAACTTTAAATTTGGTTCAGTCATATACACTGGCTATTTCGCTGTGCGAAAATGGAAAACGAACTGAAGTAGGCTGTACGGGTCTACATTGAAGGTCGCATAGGCTTTGATACATCTGCACCACGTGTACATAATGAACTATATCAGATTCATGGACATTCGAAAGTTGAACATACGTCCGTTTTCCGGAAGTTGATAAAAATTAAAATTGGTAAAACTGGCCTTAATGATACCCACCTCTCAGGCAACCCGGGTAGAGCTAGTGCCAAAGCAAATGTTGCTGTAGATTCCGACATGGCCGACCAAGACGCATGGTTCAATGTGCAAGAAATATCAGATAAAGTTGGTTTTTCATCGGGGACATGTTATACGATTTTGACGAAAGGGTTGAGAAACAGACATGTTTATGCCCATTGGGTCCCTCACCTGCTGCCTAAAAGGCATAGAGCCACCCATGTAAAGGTGGCAAATTATATTTGTAAATAATGCAATAAATGCAACAAATGTGGACTTTCTGAGCTTTATACATATGATTGAACAATAATCTACTATTATGAGCACCAATGGCGTGTCATTAGCAAGCAATGGATGCGAAAAGATCAGACAAGAGCCGTAATAGCCAAAAAATTAAAAGCGCGGCAAAAGTTTTGTACGCGATAATTTTCAAATATAACTGATGTATTGTTCAAATTACTGTTTCGAATGGTACCACTATCGCCAGTCATTCATACAAGAAATGTATATCGGCAAAAGTAAAGAAATATCGCGAAAAGAGCAGGTCCAGGACCGACTAAAGTGGCATGTACCAAATCCATGACAACGGAGCTGTCCACAAGCGTCCTCTTGTCCAGGACTTCCTGAAAGAGACACACGCTACACAGAGTTCTCATCCACCCTTATAGCCGGGCTTAAGCCCCTGTGGCGTTTTTGTGTTCCCCATGATGACGAAAAAAGCCTCCGGTCGTCGGTATAGTCCTTCATGTTCCATATGCAGTGCAATTTACCAGTGTCTGCGGGGTGTTCCAAAAGAGGCCCATTTATTGACATATAAGTAATAGATCTCAAAACTTCAGAAGAGTTCGATTGTCAAAGAGGATTACTTCGAAGGATTGAAGAAACTTAAAATTGAATAACGACATAACTATGGCTTATAGAACACCAGTTCCAAAATTAATTGAACGCCCCTCGTACATATGAGTTCAAAGATCTGATTGGATAGTTTTTCTGATAACAATGAATTTGTTCTAAAAATAGACCGGATTTACCGATATGTATTGACAAACCGTCTGTGTTGTTATAAAATATCGTAACTACGCTTTATCGAAGCCGTAGATAAGATATTTTATAACAACACCGACGGAATACTATGATCGCGAAAAACGCCCCACGCTTTGGCCGAGTTCACCACCAGTCACTGTGATAATTATGACGTTGGTGTGCTTTTCAAAATTATATGAATTAGTAAGATATATACGGATCAACTTTGTTATGATATTTTTTCCTAACTTTTGTAAACAAAAACACTCGGTAAGTACACATTTTTCTCAAATTTTAAATCAAATACTTTCTCTCAGTATTGAGATACGTACTATCCGACACGCCATACTCTCCGGTCTATTTTGATACCAAGATATTCCCTCAAATCCCTGTCAAAGCTGAGAACATTCGTGCATTTTGTATTTTTGAATGCTGTGATATATTTTCTTAAAAAATGTTTGCACTTTGCACGAATGTTCTCAGCTTTGACAGAGATTTGAAGGAAGATCTTGATACCAAAATAAACTGTAGAGTAGGCTACGATGTATCGAATGGTACGTATCTCATTACTGAGAGTTAAGTATTTGATTTAAGATTTCAGAAAAATGTGTACTTACCGAGCGTTTTTAGTTACAAAAGTTAGGAAAGAATATCATAACAAAGTCACGTGATTGCCGCCTGTGATTATGACATCGTCGAGTTCTTTTCTGTGGTTTTGCTCCTACCTATGTGGATACATGTTTTCTATTAAAAATGTATCAGGTTGACGTTTGTGGCGGGTTTCAACTTGGAATGAATTCTTTTGTTGATGTTGGAAAAGTGTAAAACGATTGATGCTATCAATGAATTATATACTTAGAAAGCACGTCGTCCCTCTTACATCGTTTGCGAATTGTCCATATTTTCCATTGTTTGACACCGTGCAGCTTTAGTTTTCATTGTTCCCTAAACAAAGAGCCATTACTGAAGAAGATAATAAAGTTGCCGACATGGCTACAAAGCATGAGCAGGAATTTGTGTACAATACAGCACGGAAAACATTGAGACAAAAGACGAAACTGCTGGATACCAGCAGTTTCGTCTTTTGTCTTGAAATGTTTTCCAAAGTCATATCTATTAGAGACGTAAAAACCAGGTCTTGTTTGGGAATGGGTAGATAGGCGTGAAAGTGTGTTAAAATATGGTGACATAGCCATCAACGGATTACTTAGAAAGCGCATCGCCCCTCTTACATAGTTTACAAATTATCCAAATTTTCCATTGTATGACACCGTGCAGCATTAGTTTTGATTGTTCCCTAAACAAAGAGCCATTACTGAAGAAGATAATAAAGTTGCCGACATGGCCACAAATCATGAGCAGGAATTTGTGTACAATACAGCACGGAAAACATTGAGACAGAAGGAGAAACTGCTGGATATCAGCAGTTTCGTTTTTTGTCTTGAAATGTTTTCCAAAGTCATATCTATTAGAGACGTAAAAACCAGGTCTTGTTTGGGAATGGGTAGATAGGCGTGAAAGTGTTAATATGGTGACATAGCCATCAACGGATTACTTAGAAAGCGCATCGCCCCTCTTACATCGTTTACAAATTGTCCAAATTTTCCATTGTTTGACACCATGCAACATCAATTTTGATTGTTCCCTAAATAAAGAGCCATTACTGAAGTAGATTATAAAGTTACCAGCGTGACCGCACAGCATGACCAGAAACAAGATATTCTCTATCAGCTTAATATGCGTGAACCCCTCGCTTCTACCTATAAACTTCATCGTCATGAACCGAACAGCGAAGATGGGGAACGTCGTACAGCAATAATACGCAGTGACGACGAGCGACGTCCTCGTGCTCGACGTCAACATCTTCGACGTCCTCGTAGAGGATTGAGAAAAACGCGCTGTCCTGATCTTTTGGGATATCATTTTCGTAACGATGAGAATGTTACCGATAATGATACCACCGAGGGGGATCACGTGATTCAGGGCGAACATGCCGTATTGGACGTACATCTTAGATGGGCCGTAACTCTCCGATGTAGTGAAGCAGACTGTTTGATCTACAGACGAAGAGTTATCGCCGTTTGTCGAGTTCAGGGAGATTTTGGAGGTGTTTGAAAAGCTAACGGCGAGGGGCTGTGTTGTTACGCGAGCGCCAATACCAATCGCAGTACCAACGTTAACCATAACAATGATTAAAACAGTTGTGCAGAATACCCCTATACGTTTTTTGTTTGTTACGATTTGCTGTGCCTGTGAAGGACGCCAGATGAATATAACGCGCTCTATAGCGATCATCCCTAACACGTATACGGAAATTGTGTGCAAGATCTTGATCAAAACGCAGAATATCCTAGCAAAAACATCCCAATAATGACCAAATACTATTTCACGGTAATTGTGCAAAACCATAACTAACAGAGAAATACAGTCAAAAATAGACAAAAACAAAAAGAAAACAAACGTGGCCTGGCTCCTTACTTTTTTCCTCAGAAGAATGCTGATAGAAATAGTGTTTCCAATGAGTCCAAATATCAAGATGAGAACAGGTCCGATCAGCCTCATCCAGGAGGATACTTGACAGAATATGTCGGCTGCTGGCGAACATTTCTCGAAATCGAAGAAATCCGTCGTCATAGTTTTCTACAATTGTTTTCACCTACTTGCAAAAAACTTCTGTCAATCTAAATTATGTACATCGAACCCACTTCCACAACGGCCAAGTTGAAAAAAATGGAGAGGAAGGATTCAAATTTAGTCCTGATGAAAGATACAGGTTTCTTGCGAAAAGAAAAATATAACAAATTATGTCTAAAAAGTTTCAGAGGTGAATCCTGCTGACTTCCAAGGCTGTGTGAAGAATACGTTGTCACGATGATTTGACTTGCCTGTCTTTCTGTTAGAGGCGAATAGATCAGCTCATCTAAAGAAACGGAAAATAAACATAAGAATACATAAATTATATGTATTATTTACATAATCCGGTCGGCAAAATCAATCAATCAATCAACCGATCAACCGATCAACCGATCAATCAATCAACAAATCAATCAACCGATCAATCAAACGACCAATCAACCGATCAATCTATCATTCAACCAATCAACCAATCAATCAAGCAAGAAATCAGTCAATCAATCAATCAATCAATCAATCATTCAATCAAGATTTTCAAAATATTCAATTTAGCTCACGTTAATAAGTATCATTTCTTGAATGAAAATGTCGAGAATAAAGAATAAAGAAAATAAAATTTACAAAGACGCAAAGAAAAATAAAAAAAGAAAGAAAAACAGAACAAAATATTTTTTTCAAAAAATGGAAATCGTTTGACTATGAATATAGAGAAATTACTAAGATTGTACAGCGAAAGAAAAGACAAATTGTATATTGAGACAATAAGGATAACGAGAAAAAAAAGGACAATTGACACTCGTTTTGTCGACATCGGATAAGTCAAATTCCTGCATAAGTCGAAGGAAAATGAGGCCCGACCTCATAAATAGATATGAAAGATTATTAAAAAAAAAAAAAAAAAAAAAAAAAAAAAAAAAAAAAAAAAAAAACATTGAAATGTAATATGAAAAGGATAGAAATTGCTCGTTTTGAGCAATTTCTTTCCCTTTCCTACTATATTTCAATTATCTGCAACACAAATAGTTACACAGTTTTATAAACGAAACTGAGCAAAAATCGGATGAGTCGAACTCCGGATATCTCGAGGTAAAGTGACGTTCCTACGACTTCGACATAAGTTTGTAACAAATAAAAATAATAATAAATTAATGAGCCAGGATCTGGAAAAACGTCCCTTAAGGCTTTTGAGCCCAACGTAGATCAAGATCAGCCTGTGCATACGCACAGTCTGATCAAGATCCATGTTGTTCTCTAATAGCTTCTTTGTGACCTGTAGTAACTTAAAGAGAGCAGCATGGATGTATATTTGACTGTATTTAACAACAGGCTGATCTTAAAACTAAATTTTTAAAAATGCTATAATATATAAGGGATGTTTTTCCAGATCCCGGCTCATATATAAATACGCCAAAAACGACACGACTCTGAACTCGCCACCACCAAAGCTTAACATTGGTACCAGTTTCGCTCGAATACATTGAAAATTAATTTCCAAGTTATGTTGCAGACGGCAATTTAAAACTGTTGAAAATTTAATAATATTTCCATTTGAGATTAGAAAACATTGCGAGAAATGAAGAAATTGCTTGTTACAAGCAATTTCTTCGTTTTTCTCAATGTTTTCCAAAGCCTATTCTTGTAAGGGAGTCAAAATGCGTCACTGTGCAGGAATGGGTCACTGTAAATACTAAAACCTAACCTACCGTCGTGTATCTCCTGTTACTCGTTTGTCCGTCTTATCTTCTTTCCACTTTTCTTTTTCCTTTTTTTCTTTACAAGTTTTACATTCATTCATTTATATGAAACGGTAGTCCACGCTAGCACTTTGTAAAGTTCGTTTTTTGTTGTTTATTTTTCTGTTCTCTTTCCAATTAAGCAAGATAATAGAAAATCGCTATGGTATATTTCATTGCGCTTTGTTGATCATAATAAAATTGTTTGTCTGCAGATAACGAGTGTCTTTATATAGACGAGGCGGGTTATGGAAAAAGGGGTCCTTACCCCTTTCCAAAATAGCAAAAATGCTGACTGTCACAATTTGAGAGCAGCTGCAGATGGCAAAATGGTGTTGATAAAGAGAGAATTTGTGGAAAGAAAATGGCTGAAAAATATTGAGACAAAATAAAAAAATGCAGATCCTCAGCATTTTGTTCTTTCGTCTTAATGTTTTCCATGTTGTTTCTATTGGGGACATCAAAACCTTGCCATGCTTGGAAAGGGAATAATCAAAATACGAGGATAGTGTTTCGAGATCAGCCTGCGTCTAAGTGCAGTCTGATCAAGATCTATGCTGCTCTAAAAGACTTACTACAAGTATTAAGGAGCTATTGGAGATCAGCACGGCTCTTGATCAGACAGTGCATATGCGCAGCTGATTCATATCAATTTTAAATGCACCAAGGGACCCATTTTTCCTGTCTCGGTTCATACGTATATAATGCGCAAAAATATTGAATAAAAGTCGGAAGCTGCGATTAATTGGTGCGAAATATGAATTGATATTATTCTAACGACGCTCTTAATTAAGGCTACACTTTCCGTGCAATACCTCTTTTGACATCCCTTATGGAAAAGGCATTGGAAAACATTGAGACAAAAGAATAAAATGATAACAAGTATAAACCGACATTTTCTTCGTTTGCGTCAATATTTCCTGCATTTGCTTGTACACAAATTCTTTCCTTATCAACATCCATTCTGCCGTCTGCAACAGCTTGAAATCAAGTAAGAAGAAACATATCGCTGCTTTTCAACGAAAACCTCGTAACTGCAGCTTAAAACAAGCTGCAGTTACGAGGTTTTCTTTAAAAGGCGACGATATATTTTTATTGTTTGGGAAAGGATTATTTTATTGAATCTGAGTTCAATGTCGTACGTGTGTCCATTGTAAAAATGCCGAGAAGTCGCACAAATGTGATATTGGATTAATGAGTGCGAGAAATGGCGACAAATGGCAACAATAAATAATAATAATTATTATAACAGACGACAACAACAACAACCGGACAACACACCCTATCTAGTCACTTTTCAACAAAAACCCCGTTACTGCAGCCTAAAGCAAGCTGCAATTACGAGGTTGTCGTTGAAATGCAGCGATATCTTTTTCCCTTCTTCGACGATGAAAGGAAGTTTACAATAGCAAAAACGTGTCGAGGAATCACGTGTCACCACCACCACCACCACCACAACAACAACAACAACAACAACAACAACAACAACAACAACAACAACAACAACACAAATGAAGAAAATCTAAGATTTAACCGGTTTGAATTTGGTTTGAAGCAAAAATGACGAACTAGCACAGTGGATTTTTCGGATATGGGGGATCTTTTAAATAGCATATGATTAAAAATTATTGACTTTTTTTACACAACTTTTTATCAGCTGCTGTTTAAAGGGACATTTCCCATTTCGATTTCTTAAGTCTTGATGCCAGCCAAGATTTGTTATTCAAATGAGTATAGATGCTATCACTTGTTTTTCAATTGTTGCTGATAAGCGAAAACACGCATTTATCACAAGTTAACTCATTTCCAAACAGTATTGAGTGGAAGACTACAATTCAGACATTTCAGATTTTTTTACATAAATTTTACTTTTATTCTATCTGAAAGAGCATGTTTTCTTATGATAATTCTGAAAATTTCAAGCCAAAATGTTGAACCGTTTACGAGAAATATATACTTTTGTTCTAAAATGAAACAAATTGTTGTGGACAACAGTTCAGATTTATATAGAATTTGTCATTTCTGTCTCAACTTTGAAGGTGTATTTTTCGCTTATAAATAACAACTTCAAAAAAACTGATAGCATTTCTACGCATTAGAATAAACAATCTTTGCACTAAGACATACTTTTAAAAATGAAATAAATGTGAAATGTCACTTTAAGCTGCTGCAGACGACAAAACGAATGCTGATAAAGATTGGATTTGTGTAAAATATAGCATGGACAATATTGAGTCAAAAGAGAAAAAATGCTGATTATCAGCATTTTTTTTCTTTTGTCTCAATGATTTCCCCATGTCCTTTTGGTAAGGGACTTCAAAAAGGGTCATGTTTGAGAAAGAGTCAGGCCTAATGAGCAAGTCCCTAAAAAGCTCATTAGAATAAAAGCGAGGGTCTAGATCAGTCTGTTATATGTTGTAGAAAGGTCAGGAACCTGGTTGGTCTCCGAGAGTTGCTAGAGGGAACAAAGTACAATATTAGAAGACAGAACTGATTTTGGTCAGTCTGTGCGTATGGCCGTATGCGCATGCTAACCTAGACCTAATTCAGTGGCGGATCCAGAGGGGGTTCGAGGGGTTCAAATGGCCTCCTCCCTCTGCAGTCTGATTAATTCATTTTCGTGCAGAAATTCAGTCAAAAGAGTATAATAATAGAATAACACCCCCATTTGTATGTTCGAACCCCCTTCACAAAGATTCTTGGTCCGCCGTTGTACGTTCATCTCAAATGCAAAATTACAGAATTTTGGAGTTCGGTATTACATTGTTTACATTGGTATATTTTGTAAACAATTGCCACAATACCGTGACCGTGTTGTCAATAGGAAATTAGCAAGTGCATTGTATACATTTACAGTTCAATCGTGTGTCAGCCAATATGTGCTAGAGCTTTAACCCATTACCAAACGGCAATTTTTGGGATAGTACAAATTCAAAGATGATGCAGACGACAATAATGATTTAAAGTGACATTTCAGATATTTTTCATAAATTTTACTTCTATTTTTATCTGAAAGAGCATATTTTCTTGTGAAAATTTCAAGCAAGATTATTGCACCATTTACGAGAAATATATATTTTTGTGCTAAGATTTATCCAACTGTTGTCCACAACAGTTCGGATTAATATGTAATTTGCCATTTCTGTCTCAACTTCAAAGGCGTATTTTTCGCTTATGAATAACAACATTAAAAAAAAAACGGATAGTATTCATATGCATCAGAACTACCAATCTTTGCATCAAAACATACTTTTAAAACATGAAATTGGAATGTCATGTCCCTTTAAAGTGAATGGAACTTTACATTTTCTGCTCTTAATGATAGGAAAACATCGTGGAAAATGAAGAAATTGCTTGTGACAAGCAATTTCTTCATTTTCCAAAATGTTTTCAAAAGCCATAATCTTGTAGGGAGTCAAAAAGATTCACTGTGTGGTAATGGGTTGATGATGTCATCCAAACTATCGTTTTGTTGTTGTTGTTGAAAATGATGATGATGATGTTAGCTGTTCCATTTTGAACACATAGAATATATCTACAAAGAAAGGATTTGTATTCAATACAACACTTAAAATATTTAGCAAAAGAAGAAAATGATATTTATCATGGGACATTTCTACATTGGACGTCAAAACCAGAGGTTTCGTAATTATTAACTATCTTACGACTAAGTATGACGGAAATTTACAATGGTAAACTTGTCGTACGGTGGTTGATAATAACGGGCCCTAAGTCTTGTTTGTGAAAGGATTAATGATGCCATCCAAAATCTTTTGGATTTTTGTTGTTATTTGCAATAAATCTAAGACTACAATGGAAAGTTTTTTAACTCAGTCCCACACATTTACTCTTTTTGACTCCCTACAAGACAATGACTTTGGAAAATATTGTGGTAAATGAAGAAACTGCTTGTAAAAAGCAATTTCTTCATTTCCCACAATGTTTTCTTGCCTATAAGGCCAAACAATGTAAAAAAAACATCCAATTAAGATTGCCATCTGCAGCATCTTTGACCATTTTAAAATTTTGCCTTTTTGCTAATGGGGCGGGCGGTCAGACGGATGGACGTACAAATATACCTCAGTGCATTATACCCTTTACAAGAAATCAATAGTTTTGATATGTCTAGGGCAGAAAACTTTTGAAAACAATAAAGGAAAAGAAGAATGTGCCAAACAATAATTTCCTTTTCAAAATAAGCTTAAAAATCAGACAGAGTATAAATGTTACTTTCATGTTTTAAAGGGTTTAATTTAGACCAATGTCAGTTTTTCTCGTCAGTAATAGAATTGTTTATCAGCCACCCCATGGATGAAATCGACTTCCCCCTCTCTGATTTCCCGGTGTTGCCTGGCCGAGTCCATGAGCCGCGTTCAGGATTGTCCGAAATACGTCCTGACGTTTCTCTACTATTTGTTCGCCTGAAAACCTCTGTACAGGTTCCTCTCCGAAGTCCTGATCGAACTGCTCATCCTGGTCGTTGTGATTATTGCCATCAGGGTCGTCTGACAATAACTCGGTTATTTTTAGCTCTATGTCTTTCTCTGCTTCTTTAAGGTCATCAAGTCTTTCTAGCACATTTATCAATTCTCCTATGTCTATTTCATCTGTTTGTTTCGTCATTGACAGTTCCGTATCATCCAATGAAAACCCTCCATAGAAAGGCCTACAGGACACATAGGAGGTGAAATGTACAGACAATACTATATATAGACAAAGCCTCGATGTTGATTTGCTGTTTCGTCTCATGCCGTAAGAGCCAATTTTCGCAATTGATGATTTTCCTCTATGACTTTTTCCTGGAATTAAAAAATTTGAGACATTTGCTGAGGTGAAATAAAATCGTGTTATACATTTTCTTTCAAGCAACAAATAGACTTGTCCCAATTGATTGAAATCAAAATGCTTTATACCACTAGAAGAATAGCGACAGCTTTGAGAAAATATAAACCGGCTTAATTCCTTCAAGGGAAGTAAATCGCTTTTTCATATGCGTTTGACAACAAGAGTGAAGTTTCTTTGTTCAACGAAAATCAAACAGAGGCTTATTCAATTCATATGTTTCCAAAGACAACGAAAAGCAGACGTGAGATCAATTGAATTCGAATAAGAAAGCTTACTTTCGATTTTCAGCATTTTAGCGCACTTGCAAGCTATACACATTTACACCGGAAAACCAGTCCATGTAATTCTTCTTTTCTTTCGATTTTTTTCTAAACTACTAGATCTAGTAATGAGTATTGTATTAATTTAACCCTTTCCCAAATAAGACCTGCTTTTGGCGTGCCTAACCGAAAAGGATTGTGAAAACATTGAGACAAAAGAAGAAACTGCTGATATCCAGCAGTTTCTCCCTTTGTCTCAATATTTTCCCAGCTCTATTATACACAAATTCTATCTTAAATAACACCCATATTGTCATCTGCAGCAGCTTTGTAATGGGACCACTCTAAAATTTTGTCGTTTGGAAAGGGTTAACTTCAATGATGTGACCCTTGGTTTGGTTATAACATTATCACGGTAGGGGAATGGCGTGAGAGAAAAAACTTTTTTTAATATTAATAAATAATTCTGCCAATATAGTTATGACCGATTTGAATAATTTTGTTTGACGAAGAGAAGATGGAAGATAACCTAGATTTGATGGGTTTGGTAAATGTTTTGAAAATCAGCTGTTAAAAAGTTATTCGTTGATCATCAATAACTTCTTTATCAACTGATTCTTAAAAGATCCACCGCCTTAATAAAATCCTTGACGCTTTCAAACTTCTCTGCTTCAAAGCGTTTTCAAATAAGCCAGACATCAATTAGAATCATTGAAGGTTTTTCTTCAATTGTTGTGTCACGCGAGTCTCCACCGTGATTATTATACTGTAATCAATCACACTGGATGGGGATGAGAAGGATTTAGTATTTTACTATAATCTAAAGTATGTAATACCGTACCTCACTGAAAAGCCTATTCTAACATTTATTTTTGTTGTCAGCAGCAAATTTAATTTTGACCAGCCTTACATTTTATATTTTGTCGTAAGGTAAAGAGTTGAAATAAAAAGTGTTCGCATTAATCAATCATCGAGGATGGGTAGTGAATGGTCTTTATAAATGATAATTAAATTTTTACAAGTCATTCTGACAATGTCTCTTATTCCTGTACAAAAGTCGCCGCAAACTAAACAATGCCTATCATGGCAGCATTCAAAATAACGCAACTGAGTCATATTGGATTCTACCCCTTTCCCAAACAAGACCTGGTTTTGACGTCTCTAATAGGAAAGGCTTGAGAAAACATTGAGACAAAAGAAGAAACTGCTGATAACCAGCAGTTTCTCCTTTTGTCTCAATATTTTCTATGCCATATTTTACAAAAAAAAAATGTCTTTAATAACTTCAATTTTGTCATTTGTGGCAGTTTTTGAAGTGGATCACCCTAAAATCTTGCTGTTTGGGAAAGGGCTACGGACCATTTACCCGTTCCCTTAAAGTAGTCCACCCCTAATGAGATTCGTGCGACGTCGTAATTCTTCATACTAAGTTTTTCAGAATATTCATTACGCATGCGAACTAATTCCCGGGTGACGTCGTTTACGACGTTGTCCAAGTAATTCAGACATCGCTTGAATCTCATTTGGGGTGGACTGCCTTAACAATTCCTTGTTTTGCCGTCCATGGTAATGAGACAAAAGATAAAAAAATACCGATGTCCTCAACACTCTTTATTGCTTTAATGTTAAAAAATCACAACATCCCCCTCCCCCTTTTTTATATATAAATAACTATTTTGTCGTCTTCAACAGCTTAAAAAATGCATAGGCCTGTAATTCTATTTTTGTCGTAACGGAAAGGTTTAAGAATTCATTTATTCCACTACACATTGGTAAAAAAAATATTTCAGAAGAAAATACAATGCAGGTCCTTTAGGGAGGCGGGGGGGGGGGGGGGGGGGTTAAGTGCCTTTTCCGAGATAGATAGATTTTATGTAGCCAAACAGTTTAATGCATCAAACACGTGCTATGATTATTTTAATTTTCAACCCCACTGACCTTGGCTACTGTCTTTGCAACGTAGGCCTATTCACCCATTCATTCACTTGTCTATAAACCTTAGAATAGTTTAAAGAAATGGTATTTCGGACATGCTCGCTTTTTTGGAGTTCTTTGCAAAACTCTGATATGAAAGAAAGTCACAAAAATGGTGCTACATATTAACCCTTTCCAAAACAAGACCTGGTTTTGACGTCCCTAATAGAGATAGCTTGGGAAAACATTGAGACAAAAGAAGAAACTGCTGATAACCAGCAGTTTCTCCTTTTGTCTCAATATTTTCTATGCCATATTTTACAAAAAAAAAATGTCTTTAATAACTTCAATTTTGTCATTTGTGGCAGTTTTTGAAGTGGATCACCCTAAAATCTTGCTGTTTGGGAAAGGGCTACGGACCATTTACCCGTTCCCTTAAAGTAGTCCACCCCTAATGAGATTCGTGCGACGTCGTAATTCTTCATACTAAGTTTTTCAGAATATTCATTACGCATGCGAACTAATTCCCGGGTGACGTCGTTTACGACGTTGTCCAAGTAATTCAGACATCGCTTGAATCTCATTGGGGGTGGACTGCCTTAACAATTCCTTGTTTTGCCGTCCATGGTAATGAGACAAAAGATAAAAAAATACCGATGTCCTCAACACTCTTTATTGCTTTAATGTTAAAAAATCACAACATCCCCCTCCCCCTTTTTTATATATAAATAACTATTTTGTCGTCTTCAACAGCTTAAAAAATGCATAGGCCTGTAATTCTATTTTTGTCGTAACGGAAAGGTTTAAGAATTCATTTATTCCACTACACATTGGTAAAAAAAATATTTCAGAAGAAAATACAATGCAGGTCCTTTAGGGAGGCGGGGGGGGGGGTTAAGTGCCTTTTCCGAGATAGATAGATTTTATGTAGCCAAACAGTTTAACCCTTTCCCAAACAAGACCTGGTTTTGACGTCCCTAATAGAAAATGCTTGGGAAAAAATTGAGACAAAAGAAGAAACTGCTGATAACCAGCAGTTTCTCCTTTTGTCTCAATATTTTCTGTGCCATATTTTACACAAATCATGTCTTTATTATCATCATTTTTGTTGTCTGCAGCAAAATTCAAATTGGATCACCCTAAAATTTTGTCGTTTGGGAAAGGGTTAATGCATCAAACACGTGCTATGATTATTTTAATTTTCAACCCCACTGACCTTGGCTACTGTCTTTGCAACGTAGGCCTATTCACCCATTCATTCACTTGTCTATAAACCTTAGAATAGTTTAAAGAAATGGTATTTCGGACATGCTCGCTTTTTTGGAGTTCTTTGCAAAACTCTGATATGAAAGAAAGTCACAAAAATGGTGCTACATATTAACCCTTTCCAAAACAAGACCTGGTTTTGACGTCCCTAATAGAGATAGCTTGGGAAAACATTGAGACAAAAGAAGAAACTGCTGACAACCAGCAGTTTCTCCTTTTGCCTCAATATTTTCTGTGCTTTCTTCTTCACAAATTCTGTCTTAAAAAACATGCGTTTTGCCGTCTGCAGCAGTTTTCAAATTGGACGACCCTAAAATTTTGTCGTTTGGGAAAGGGTTAAATATAGAAGAAATAATCTCTGAAACTATTGGTTGGAAGAATTGCTCCTGTTTTGGATCGTTTGAATATTTCTCTCGGTAAATGTTATAGGAGAAGGAATCAGATAGGCTTACTGGAAAAAAAGAATATATCCTCGCTTTTCTTCAAAAACCTCGTATCTTCAGCTTAACCCTTTCCCAAACGACAAAATTTTAGGGTTATCCACTTCAAAAACTGCCGCAAATGACAAAGTGGATGTTATTAAAGACAGGATTTGTGTAAAATATGGCACAAAAAATATTGAAACAAAAGGAGAAACTGCTGGTTATCAGCAGTTTCCTCTTTTGTTTCAATGTTTTCCTGGGCCTTTTATATAAGGGACGTCAAAACCAGGCCCCGGTTTCTCGAAAAAAACTTAAGTACGTTCTCATGCTCAAATCTGAGCACCGTGCTCAAATCGCACGAAATCCACGTGGACTTCAATCGAATATCCTTCAACGTTGGAGAGTATCCCTTTGAAGTTGAGCATGTTCTCATGAGAATATACTTAAGTTTTTTCGAAAAACCGGGGCCAGGTCTTGTTTGGGAAAGGGTTAAAACAAGCTGCAGATACGAGGTTTTTGCAGAAAAAGGGCTATATTATGTTCTTTATAACATTGAAAGCATTTGGGGAAATGAACAAATGCCTTTTTCCTGTTCTAATCCTTTCATTGGCTGTTGTCAAAAAATGACATTTATAAGCATTTTCCTCTTTCTTTTCTCTCAAAGATTCCAAAATCAATAGCCGCGCCTATTTTGTTTTAGGTACAATTAAGAAAATATCAAAAGCTTTACCTTATTCGGAAATGAGCCACTAATTCTATAATTTGTGTAAATGTTACCCTGACACTGTATCGGCACAATTGTGATACAAACTCATAAATTATCAAATTAATCAGAAATCTGATTCCCTCTTTTTATTCTTAACGACTGAATGCTCCCACGACATAGCTGGCGGCAGCCAATGAAAGGATTGGAAACCATGAAAACAAAGAATGACGACACATTATGTCAACTTAGACTCGTCACGCCATTAGGGGAAAACTTTTGAGCCATGATCTGGAAAAGGGTACTTAAAAGCATTTTAGATCACAGAGGGTTTGCGTCATTTTGTACCCCAAAGCAATCTGAACAAGACCCACGCTGATATTTTGTTCGTCAGGTCATGCAGAACCCATTTGAGAATAACATGGATCTTGATCACACTTGAAGCTGATATGAATCCTTGTTTTTCAAATGCCATAGGGACCCCTTTTTTCCAGCTCCCGATTAATTCTTATAAATATGATATGAAATCCTGGGTACTATTGGCAATATTGGGTCTTGACAATATTACAATTGAGTCCGGATCTTGAATTAATGCCCTTTTTGCATTTGAGATGAACATGGATCTATATCAGACTGCTCATACGCACAACTTGATAAAAATCTAGCTTATGTTGTCTCTATGATAAATTGTTAATCATAATCATGTAGCAACATTTTGAGAGCAGCAGGGCCTCTTGACCAGATTCCGATTCCTATCTATACATAGCTTGACCTTGGAACAATCTAGAATGACTCAGCTCCCCAGAATTGTTCCATACATCGCCCTGACTCGTGCCATTATTTAGCTAGCTTTTATAAACAAATGGACTGTCCAGGCGGATTTGTTGACAAACCGGAGTAATGAATTGAATAGACAATGTCAACATTTGTAGCAATGAAAATTAAACGTTTGTGATAGAAGATGTCAATGACCGTTTAACCCTTTCCCAAACGGCAAGATTTTAAGGTGATCCACTTCAAAAACTGCTACAAATGACAAAATGAATGTTATCAAAGATAAGATTTGTGTAAAATATGGCATAGAAAATATTGAGACAAAAGGAGAAACTGCTGGTTATCAGCAGTTTCTTCTTTTGTTTCAATGTTTTCCCAGGGCTTTTCTACTAGGGACGTCAAAACCAGGTCTTGTTTGGGAAAGGTTATAATCAGACAATCGACTTTCAGTGAAAATACTTGTCCACTATGATTTAAGCCTCTCTTACAACCCGTCGTGTGTCTTTTTAAATCGCACGTTTTTAAACTCTGCAAAATCGCACGATTTATAAAGACGCACGACGGGTTGTAAGAGCGTCTCAAAATATGTACATTCAAAGCAAGTCAAAAGTATGAATCTCTTTCGAGGAAAGTACGCATTCTTTGTGAATTTTCTGGAATTTCAGTATATCGTTCCCTGCATCACACGCACGGCTGTCGTGCGTGTTCCGTACTTCTGTCTTGCGTGCCCCTGGCGTTCTAAAAGACGCAGAGTGGTCGTAGCAAAGAATTGTCCGGTCAATTCTTTGCTGCGTGCAGTCTGCGTCGTGGTTGCATCCACCAAAATCGTACGTTGCACGTGCATGCATCGCACGACTAAACGTACGTTTTAGACACAGACCGCACGCAGGCCGCACGCAGGAGCACGCACGACCGGTATTGAGAGGCTTTAGTGAAGTCCTAGCAATTCCGTCATTCATGCGCCCGCATGTCGAAACTCAACTGTCTTCAGTGTGTATTGTAATGAGTCCTAAGTTTGGCACATTCCATTTTAGCTTTACTGGCCGTAGGACAAATGGAATCTATTGTCATGGCGTTGAGTCCGTTTTTCTCCCGTTCGTCTGTCAGTGCATCCGTCCGTCCATCCGTAATCTTTTTTTCTTCGAAAGTATTCTGCTTGATCTATTACAACCAAATTTAACAGGAACGATCCTTGATAAAATCTCAGATTGTTTTAACCCTTTCCCAAACGACAAAATTTTAGGGTTATCCACTTCAAAAACTGCAACAAAGACAAAATGGATGTTGTGGCGGAGTTTGAGCCACATGAAATTTTGTTAACTGAGAGTTCAGGTCAAATAAATGAAGATCAAAAGCGTTTCATTATTTTATTACTGGAAAAAACAAAAGCTTTCAATAATCATCAAAAACAAATTTATCCAACACTAGAAAACTAGAAAATTTCACTTTATATCCAAACGTTTATCAAATCCAATTTTATATAATCCAAAAATCACTATTCACGAAATTCCAAACTCAAGAACTAAAGAACTCTAACCGACACACGCAAGGACACTCGTTTATATACCATAAACGGGTGCCGTTGCGTACGTCGGTATGTTTTTATAAGGATTCATGCCACGTGAGACACGTGCAGAAATATGAACTTTATGCTTACATAACGTGACCGTTGACCCAACGGCGCAAGAAATATCTCCGGTCAAAAGATATCGCGATATTCGCGACACTCCCGACCGGGAATATTTCTAGCTAGCATTTTCTACTTTAATAACTTTAAAAACTTATTTTGAAGAATCAAAAACAATAAAACAATCTTTATCAAATGACAAAACAAAATACCTTAATATATCCCTCAATAACTTATAATCCATACTTTTAAAAACGTCCTGTTTTCAACACTACAAATATCCAATTTTATCCCTTTTACTTCAAAAGTCCTTATTATGTATGTAATTTGCATACTCAACAAATTCATTTTGAATGTAGTCCATTATGTTTAAAGCACTATCCATAACATCCTCTTCAGTTAAGTTATTGCTATAGCCCACGGAAGCACTTCTTGTAATGTCAACAACATTTCCGTTCACTATTTTCTCCTTTTTTATTAATGTTAGGTTTACTGTGGTAATGTTTATTGTTGTGTTGTCCTCCGTCGGGTCCTCGTTTGTCTCGATGTTGTCTGTTGTTGGTGGTGTCTCTGGAGTACCTGGATTGTCTTCGTTGGTGTTATCGTCGTTCCTCGTATTATTGTCCTCGATGTTGTTTGGTTCCGGTGACTCCCCATCTGTTATCAGTGTATCACTTATATGTTCATGTCCGTCATCTTCGTTGTCTATTAAATAGTCCAAAACATTGTCCATTGGCGAAAAGTTCAAAGAAATGGACTCAATGCTTTCTAATGGGTCTATCGGACTATCCACTTGGTCGAAACACGTCTCATCATCACTAATATCACTTAGTCCATCTATAGTGTAAATTGGTCGTTTTTCCGGCTGTTCACGTACACGGTTTTCAACCCGCACATTATCTGCCATTTCTTTTGACACCGCCCTGCTGTACCCGTGAACTTTATGGAGATGAGTCGTTAGGTAGCTGCGTCGGACGAATGTTGTATTGCATGACGGCACAATACAAGAGTATCTCCTACTGTCCATGTGTCGTTCTTTGATGTGACGCGACAGGCTTTTCCTCGTCTGATATTCCTTAGCGCAATGGTCACAAGCGAACATCTTTAGGAATGAGTAAAGAAACTGACCACTTCAGTTTAAATATGGAACTTATAAAAACATACACCGTTGCACGAGATTTCACAATCATGTAGGATCCGTTGCACGAGATGAATTAAAATAACATATAGGATCCGTCGCACGTGATTTTGATATAAACATGTTGGATCCGTTGCACGGGTTTTTAGAAGATTTACTACGCGATCCGTTGCACGTGTTCAGTATACTTGTCATCTGTAAATGGGACTTTCTATAAATAGATCCAAATTCAGCTTATGAGTTATTACTCGGTTTATTAGCATTAAATAAACACAATTTGAATACGATTCAAACGTTGATAAAAGTATGATTATTTGCGTTAATAAGAACACTTCTGGGTATAATCGCACAACTTGATACTTTCTGTACACTTTCTCTTAAAATCTGTTACATTTTATGGAACGTTTTCACATGTCTTTTCTTCTTCTTGGATCTTTTTAATTGCTTTTTCTGCTGCAATCGAAGCTTTTCGCTTATCAGCCTTCACCTTTTTCTCAGAACAACCACTCTGTTTACTGCTTTGTTTAACTTCTTCAGCGTCATTTCTACACACTTCTAAAGGATAAAGCATATTAATTGTCCTTCCTAATATTCTACCTGACGGTAATAACACTTTCACAGATCTCACTAACCCGTCTCTACTTTTCACTAAATCGACTACTTTTCCGAACTTCCAATTACCTCTTGGCGAATCATCTTTGATTATCACTACATCGTTCTCACTTGGTGGAAAACTGGCACTTATTCTGTTTGATCTAATCGTATTCTGAGTACGTTCACGTAAACTGGTTAAGTACTCATTCTTCCATGTTTGCCAGAAAACGTCTAATAGTTTCTGACCCTTCTTCCACAATGATACCAATTTTGTTGCATGTGTTTCGTTTGGAATATAGTCACCATCATCCGTAATTTCAGTATTGGGAATGCCGGTTTTGGGATTTGGAGTTAGAAAATGTGCTGGGGTAAGAGGTATGTTTGAAGTTATGTCATCTCCAACGTACACGAGAGGTCTAGAATTTAGCACTGCTTCTATTTCTTTCACTAGGGTCTGTAACTGAACTAATGTCATAAGCTTTCTTCCTATCGTTTTCCTCATGGCACGTTTCACTAATCCTACTAACCTTTCGTAGAAACCTCCCATCCAAGGAGCAAGCTCTACATTGAAAGACCACTTTATACCAGCATCTGACACATTACTCATCAATTCACTATCCTGTTTTATTTTATTCCAGAGTTTGTCAAGCACATTACTTGCTGCACGAAATTGCATGGCATTATCACTAATCACCTGAGATGGCGTGCCACGTTGTGCAATGAAGCGTCTAAAGCACAAAAGGAATTCTGACGTCGTCATATCACAAACCAACTCTAGATGGATAGCACGAGTCACTATACATTTAAACAAACATATCCATACTTTTCTTTCATCTTCATGTTTCACAAGGAAAGGTCCTAAATAATCTAACCCTATCCGTTGAAAGGCGCTTGCCTCGGTTACTCTGCACTTAGGAAATGAACACACCGGTGGCATCTTATAAGGACCACCTTCAAACCTACGACACACAGAACACGATTTAAGAACACTTTTCACTGTTTGGCGTCCTTGTGGAATCCACATTCTCATTCGAATTCTTGATAATGTTTGTGAAACACCACTGTGTAACAATTCTTTATGAATCTTTTCAATCAGCAAGTGTGTAAATCTATCACTTTTTGGCAACAAAATCGGCAGTCTTGCACTTTCACTGAAACACGCATTTTCCATTCGACCTCTGCATCGTATTAATCCATTCTCGTCTAGGAAAAGACCTAACTGTTTTACAAGACTACACGTTTTCTTTCCATCCATCGAATTTAAAGCTTCTGAAAAATGTTTCTTCTGAATATGTCGAATCCAAATTCTTTCTGCTTCATCTATATCTTCACTATTCAGTGTCTGTCTGTCAATAACCATCTTTCTTAGTTTTCGCACGAACAACACTACACGTGCAGTGACTCGCAAAAGCTTTGTCAGAGACGAAAACCTATTGCAGTCAATGCCAAATGGACTTGAAACTTCTTTCACATTGTTTTCACTTCCACTTTCACTTAATTTCACTTCCTTCGAATTCTGAATCAATACTACTTCTGCACTATTCTTTGACTTACTCAGTTCTTTCTCACATTCTACTTTACTGTTTTCACATACCTCGTATTCAAACAACCAATCATGTGGTGATCTTTTAAGCCATTTTGGACCATGCCACCAACCTTCATTTTCCATCAACTTTGCTGTCGTCGCTCCCCTAGATGCTATATCGGCAGGGTTTTCCTTCGTTGGAACATACGACACTGTCACATCTTTGTGTTCCTTAATAGCAGTCACCCTATTTCTCACAAACACCGTCAGTTGCTTTTCAGACTTTAGCCACTGTAAAACACATTTCGAATCGGTCCACAAATACGAATGCACTACTTCTCTGTGTAAATGAGCTTTAACAAAACTTAAACACTTCATTCCGATTAACACTGCAAGTAATTCTAATCTTGGTATTGACAACGGCTTCACCGGTGCCAAACGGGTCTTAGCAAAGATCAATTTTGTCTGAGAAGCACCGTTACACTTTTGATGCAAATATACCGCTGCAGCATATGCTCTCTTAGAAGCATCACAGAAACACAATAATCTTGATTCTACACCATCCTGGTGTTCTAATGACACATATCTTGGAATGCAGATCTTGTTTATTTCTCTAATGTCACTTTTAATTTTTGTCCGAACTTCTTGGTCTAGGGAACTTAACGGTTCATCCCATCCCTTTTCCTTACACCACAAATCTTGGATAAGAACTTTACCACGAAGAGTAATTGGACAAATCAATCCACACGGATCGAATATGGAAGCAATGTGCTTCAATATCAGCCTTTTACTCATTGTTAGATTGTTTGCTATTGTCGGCGATTTATAGCCCAAGCTATCACTCTTCTTATTCCAGTTATGACCTAACACTTTAATTGTCTCTTCAGGTGATGCTCTGTCAGATTCTGCAAAGTTCGCTTCAACACTTTCACTATTGGAAATCCACTCACGAAGATTCATCGATCCTTCATTGAACATTTGTTTGGAATCTCTGTATAACTTCACCGCTTCTTGAACACTCTTAGTTCCAGTTATAAGGTTATCTACATAGATATCACTCTTAATCTTCTCTGCAATAGGATTATCATATGAATCGAGATGATATTCGACGGATGCTCCTAGCAAAAACGGACTAGAAATAACACCAAACGGCACCCGACAAAAGCGATACTCCTGAATATTTCCACCGTTGACACTAATATCGTTCACGTCCTTTAACCACAGAAATCGTGTCACGTCACGTTGTGATCTTTGTAGTCCAATCTGCAAGAAGGCTTTTTCAATATCTGCCACAAGGACAATCGGATTCATCCGAAAACGAATCAACATTCCCGTCAAATCGTTTAGCATCACCGGACCCCTGTACAAACAATCATTCAAGCTAAGATTTTCTTGCTTTGTTTTGGCAGAGGCATCGTATACCACCCGTAATTTAGTTGTTGCCTTTTGCGGTGTAATCACTGCGTGGTGAGGTATATAATGAATCTTTCCATCTGACTTTTGTCCACTAACCTTCTCAATTATTCCCTTTTCAAATTGATCACTGATCACATCATTGTATTTCGTGAACACATCTGGCCTATTCTTCATTCTATTTAAGGATGTTTTCAATCGTCCAATTGCAAGTTCTCTATTTGAAGATAATTCCGGCTTATCACTTTTCCATGGCCATGTTACGTAATACCGATTGTTTTCGAACTTGATAGTATCTCGAAATTTGTCCATAGCAATTTTGTCGTCTGTTTTCGTACACTTGTCAACTATTCCAATTGACTCAACATTCCACAAATATTGTAATTCAATCTCTGACGACACTGAACTATCAAGGGCTGCTACTGCACTACACTGATCAGCATGCACACCACATGTCATTATAAGCATATTTGCTTCCTTTGCTGAATGACGATCTTCTTGTTCTTTCTCCCAGTCACTTGTTCTTCCACTTAATATCCAGCCGAGCTTAGACGATAGAAGATACAGTCCAGGCCGTAATTCAATTCTATCTCCAAGGATCAAATCTAAGTAATAATCATTACCCACTAGGAATTCTATCGGCGAGGACTCAATTTCACTTGGAACATTATCTGCTAGGACAACGTTTCTAATTTTCTCTTGTATGTGATCTATATCGAGATCTTTCACTGGACGTCTTTGAAGAACACCACTTATCGCAGGAACAATGTTTGCTGAAACACGAATGTAATTGCCACTCTTTACTTTTATGTCTAATGTCACATACTTGGTCTTGATTTTCTTCGAACTTGTACTTCCGAACGTAACAACATGGATATCCTGTTCTCCGTTGGATTTCAACTTAAGCCTTTTCACAAGAGATTCACTTATGTAACTACGCTGAGAGCCAGAGTCGAACAAAAGACGTGTTGTTTGAGCTTGATTTGTTTCTGGATTCTTTAGCTCTGTTGTAGCCGTTTGCATAAGAACCATTTCATTCATTGCCATAAAACCACTTTCTTCACTTTCATATTCAACATTCTGTGTCTCATTTACTAAATTCATCATAGTATTCTTATACTTGAATTTCTGTGGACATAAACTACGATGATGCACGTTCATTTCACCACAGTAGACACATGATTTACTTGTTCTACACTCACTATACAAATGGCCTTTCTTCAAACATCTGAAACAGTGTCCTTTTATCTGAGCCTTGCGTTCACTTATTGTCTTGAATTTATCACACTCATCACTCCAATGACCAGCTTGGCAGAAACAACACTTTTTCGATTGAGGACCATACCTTTTCTTTTCTTTAACATCTGTAGACGCAAGAGCATGAGCACCAGCTATTTCCTGTTGCACTTCATCATTGACAGTCCCTACAAATCCACTTTTTACACTTGCACTAGTCTTTGGTCCTGAATCACCTGGTCTACCACCTCCACTATAGGTAGCCTTACGAGCTCTTTCGCATGCCTCAACATACTCCTGTAACATCTCTTCGAGTATTTTTACAGTCCACTTATCACTTGATCCCTTCTGGATCTCAAGTTGTACCAGAACTTCACTTGGTATTTTAGACCTTATCATTGACACAACCACATCTTGTTGCACATTTTGTCCAAGTACTTGTAGACTACGGAGATGCTTCTGCACATTATCTAGCAAATACCGCAGACTTTTCGTGTCATTGTTTGCAGCTTTTAGATTTATTATCTTGTTATAGTGTAAGTCCACTATTTCTTGTTTATTGCCGAATCTTCTTTGTAGAATGTCGACAGCAATTTCGTAGTTTTCATTAGACAGTGATAACCCAACAATGGCAGCTCTGGCTTCACCAGACAGCTTACTTTTTAGATAGTTGAACTTTTCAACATCTGATAATGATTTATTTCTATGCACTGAACACTGAAACGAATCCCAAAATTCAGACCAATATGTCTTATCACCACTGAACGTTATCATGTCAATTTTTGGCAATCTCACCGAATGAGTCTTTTCTTTTTCTAGCTTTGAATATTTCTCACTCTGTTTCATTTGATTTTCGAACAGTCTTTGCATGTTCTTTTGTAGCTCAATCAATTGCTCTGTATTTGAATCTGGACTTACCTCTGGTTTAAAGTCCTTCTTTTCCTTAAATAATAGCAAGTTATCCTTAAAACTTTGTAATTCAAAACAAATATCCATTGCTATTGAACAAAGATTACAATCATCAGCTAACACCTCTTCTATTTGCTCACTATCACTTTCTTCAAAAGTAGAGGCAAACTTTTCACTTTGTATTTCCACTTTATCACAATATAACTTTATCTTCTCAATGCATTTAGAAGCTTTCGAAATTTTGGTGTCAATATCGGAACCGTCGTCCGTATACATAACATCTTTTGCATCCTTGGCAGCTGATTCCAATGAATTACGGTACCTAGTACGAACACCTTTAATGTACGAAGTACTCGTCATTTTTATTTCACAAGTAAACACAAATCACAAAGCACCACACACAAACACTTTATTTTAACACTTTCTTTATTTTATTTGTATGATACTTTGTCAGTGTTTATCCGGCTCGCGGGACCATTCAATGTGGCGGAGTTTGAGCCACATGAAATTTTGTTAACTGAGAGTTCAGGTCAAATAAATGAAGATCAAAAGCGTTTCATTATTTTATTACTGGAAAAAACAAAAGCTTTCAATAATCATCAAAAACAAATTTATCCAACACTAGAAAACTAGAAAATTTCACTTTATATCCAAACGTTTATCAAATCCAATTTTATATAATCCAAAAATCACTATTCACGAAATTCCAAACTCAAGAACTAAAGAACTCTAACCGACACACGCAAGGACACTCGTTTATATACCATAAACGGGTGCCGTTGCGTACGTCGGTATGTTTTTATAAGGATTCATGCCACGTGAGACACGTGCAGAAATATGAACTTTATGCTTACATAACGTGACCGTTGACCCAACGGCGCAAGAAATATCTCCGGTCAAAAGATATCGCGATATTCGCGACAGATGTTATTAAAGATAAAATGTGTGTAAAATATGGCACAGAAAATATTGAGACAAAAGGAGAAACTGCTGGTTATCAGCAGTTTCTTCTTTTGTTTCAATGTTTTCCCAAGCCTTTTCTATTAAGGACGTCAAACCCAGTTCTTGTTTGAGAAAGGGTTAAATAATTTTCAATGAATTGAAACGTCCAGGGTTATCTACCATTGAATGTAAAAAAAAAATTTTGGCTGTTTTCACTCCAATAACTACAAATATTGACCAAGCAAAATAAAACACGGACAGAATGGTAACCATTGGATCTTGCTGATTGTAATTTTCGGTTTGATACAATCGATCTTACATTATGCGTTATATGACATTGAACTGAACGAAATCGAACTTTTCGATATTTTTTACACTTTATGTTCAATTACAGACCTACAGATCTCACCCGATCAAGACGAAATTTGGACAGACTGTTTGTGACCATGATTTTAATTATCAGCTGGGTCAAAATGTCACACCCTGAATTTTGTTCCTTGAATTTGACAAAATGTGCGTTTCTGCCTTTGTTTTCACTCTAACAGCTATAGATACAAATATTGGCCAATCATTTACTTTCTTTATGCTTTGACAACATTGCTGTTAGAGCAGCCTTCTGCAAGTATGAACAGGGGAGATTAATCTGCCATAATTAAATATGATAAATAACACATTCGGTTATCAGAATACTTATGGTATTCATATACTAGTACATGCATATCTAACACACAAGTATTGAACTTTTTCATTTATCAAACCATTACCAAACGGCATTTTTTTTAATTATCCAAATTCAAAGATGCTGCAGACGTCAATTTCAAGTGCATAAACATTTTACATTTTTTGTCCTACCTGGTAGAAAACACTGTGGAAAATGAAAAATAATGCTTGTCACAAGCATTTTCTTCATTTTTTCCCACAATACATGTATTTGCAAAAACCTTTAATTTGTTGGGTGTCAAGAGGCGGTCTTATGTGGGAATTAGTTAATATGAAACAACTCAAATGAGGCAATTTAGTAAAAATGTCTTCGCAATGTTTGACGTTGGAAAATTTACCGTTATTTGCTTCATATGAGACAGATATTTGAAACGGGCACTAACGGTACATAGATTTTCTGAATAATGTACGCGTTTTCTCACGTTAACCCTCGATTTTCCCCTTTATTTTTGGCCTATAACGCCCCGGAAACATACATTTTATGAATTAATATATCTAAATATTTACGTCTGTTGTTAGCTAGATAAGCAGTGTCAACGCACTTTTGGCCTACGCACACAAGATCAATATATCCGGAAAAGGGGCCATTATAGTATTTGGCACTTCCCTGATTTCAGACAAGTCTGTACCTAAGCGAAGTCGATCAGTTCTGCTATTACAAATTAATAACTCTAGTGAAGAAGCTACTGGAGATAAACTTTGATTCTGATCAGACTGTGCGTATGTCCAGGCTGATCTAGACCAAAGTTGGTTTCACATGCGATAAGGGACTTTTTTCAATACCCATTCTCATTTGTATAATGTTAATATTTTATATACTGAAATGTTTCCCGAACACGCATACCTTAGGACACATCTAAGAAATAAAACTTGGAGAAACGTCGAAGGAAAGGAGGAACATTCTGATTACCTGCAATATTATGCCATTTCCATAATATTTGTAACATTACTAAAGAGAAATTTCATCCCGAGAGTCGGATTTATGTTATCTTTGCAATACCTTTGAATTTGGATATAGGTCTTTTTGTCATTTCAGAAAATGTTAAAGTGACATTTCACAATCATTTTTACATAGATTTTACTTTTATTCTATACTGACGTCCAAAAGAAACGCCCAAGTCCTAATAAATGTCCGATTATTCAGTAAATCTTATTTGAAATTACACGTACTTATTTTCATCTGTAAATTTGATTATCTGTTGTTGAAAAATGATGATAAAGAAATTATCAAACTGTTAAATTTTAGAAAAAAAGGCACATTTAAACAGGGCGGTATCAGAATTTCCATTTGAAAATCAGTAGCGCGTGGTTCAAACTTTATTTGCGACGACAAAAGATACCGTAAAACGTCTTATGTGGTGACCACAGATAATGAATACTAAACCCGACGTCGATTTCAACGTCTCAAAACTAAAACGCATATGACGTTAACGTAAGACAGCTTCTTGTATAACGGGCGTTACATGAGGTCTATATGACTTTGGCCGATTGGCAAATGTTTCCGTAACTCTAACTCGTCGACCAAGATGCCAAATCGTGCAATACAAGACGTCAAAACGTCACGCGACTTGTTCTTGATTTTTCCGTATTCGAAAATTGCTTATCCACAAGCTCTGTTTTCCGAGCAGTGTGTCTATTTCAAACGTTACTTGCAACAACAACAGTTGCCAGAAAAACACTTATTTGGCCACCACCATTACAAACTATTCAACAGAACGTCGATCCCAACGTCACAAACCTGAAACGTACATGACGTTAACGTGGAGAATTATCTTGCTTTACAGGCGTTACGTGAGGTCTAGTTGAGCGTGGCCGGTCAATAAACGTTTGCAGAAATCTAACGCGTCGATCAAGTCATCGAATCGAGAAACACAATATGTTTTACTGTACTGCGACTTGTTTGTGCATTCGTGGCATTCAAAAATGGCTAAATTACGAGCTCCTTTTTCAGAATTTAGTCTCGGAATCCTTCAATTCGGATGATTCATAAGAAAATCTTTGAATTCGTGGTTGAATATCCACTAACACATGTTACTGTGTAAAATGTGACCAATTTCATCGTGTGATGAACATACACGTAGCGCACGTAGAAAACGTGACCAGTCACCGGATATGGACATGTTAATGAATAGAAACGCATATTTTTTCATTTGCTGTAATTGTCGGTCAAAATTATAATATTCAGTATACATTTCACTAACACTGTAATAGGAATAAGAAAAATATTGACAAATTTCATTGGGGCGTTTCTTTTGGACGTCAGTTTATCTGAAAGAGCATCTTTTTTTGTGGAAATTCTGAAAATTTCAAATCAAAATATTGAACCGTTTACGAGAAATTCAGATTTATATAGAATTTGTCATTTCTGTCTCAACTTTAAAAACGCATATTTTGCTTATAAATAACAACTTCAAAAACTGATAGCATTTCTACGCACTAGAATAACCAATCTTTGCATCAAGACATACTTTTGAAAAATTAAATGAATGTGAAATGTCACTTTAAACCTAACCTTTGACATTTCTATGATTTTTTGTTATAAATGATTTGAGCAAATTGTTTTAACACATCATACCGCCTACGAATCAATTTAGTTAGGACAGTTTAAATAAACACTTTTTGACACACAATTAGATAGAGTAACAAGTGTATCCACTGTGTTGTAAGTTGTCCGTTAGGTTTGTGCAGTCATTCAAAGATGGCGACAACGATACAGCATGAGAGGTAGGTGTCATAGTTTTTCATTGATAAATTTCTTAAACGGTCGTGCCTTGCCTTGATACTGATATCATTATACAGGGGAAATGTATACCCATCAACAATTCTATATATCAAATTACCAGTGTTGTCCTATCGTACTCAGTCGTTGTGCAAAGACAGCCCAACACGGAAAAAATTTTCGAAGCGAGAAAGTTTGCCTTTTAAGGATGATTACATAGTAATCAGCGAACTAGGGAACAAACTATTGCTCAAACTTGGATGTTTTTAACATGCTATTTTCTATGGTTACCGTTATTTTACACAAAAATGTCAAGAATGTCCACAAACACCGTGTTTACTAAATGGCCAAACAACGGTGTAGTCCCAGTGAAAATATGCAGACACAACGGTGCAGTTTCTGTGTTTTATGTACGGTGTGGTTATATTTTCACAACAAATTGTGAACGGTGTAGACATAATGCAATTGTGAACGGTGTAGACTTGAAGCAATACAGAACGTATTATTTCTCGAATGATAATATAGTAATGTTTAATGATAACGTTTTCACGGCTGAGAATCATGTTTTACAATTACTACCGAAATTCTTCAACAATTATGTAGATATGTGACTGACTTGTAACTGCTTTGCAGCAAAGGTGACAATATGTCTACAAAATATACTTTAATCAGAATATAGAAAGAATCTAGTTTCTTTGCTATTTGTCAAAGCAATTCCGTAGGCTAAGGGTCAAATAGTAGAAAATACCAAGAATCTGCCGGCGTCTGTTTTATTTTTTATTTTTTTTTCAGTTCCATGCTGTTGACTTGTTACTATTGTCATTTTGAAGGAAGTTTCGAAAAGGTTGTGAAGCATTCGGAACAGGACCATTCCAGCCAGATATTAAAAGTGCGCAGGAGGGAGATCAATGATCAGACAGGCCAAACAGGTTTGAAAACTCTGAACTTTAGTATAATTCCGAATATTATCAAGAAGTCAGAATAGGACGTCATCCCCATTTGCGAGCATAGAATACACAAGATAGACCTCATCAACGTAGAAAAAAGGATTTTGGGGTTAACAATCTTTCTATCGATGATATCCCCGATTTTAAATGCATGAGTCCAGTACATAAAAAATTACGAAGTTCAACACCCCATAAAGTCATTCAAAAAGCTCCGACCTTAATTCCTGATAATTCCATTGGACGTACTGAAACAGATGATACGGATAGGACTCTTCTCTTTCCCCACGAGACATGAAAACAATGGCTGAAATGAACAGTTTGTTCCCAGATGTGATTAAGTCATTGAGAAGCGTTAATCAACTTGGTAATTGTTTATCTTGGTCAATGAAGGTCGGTTATCGATGGAAAACATTGCATTTCATTTATCTATGGATGTAAGTTCTACTCTCTTGGAAGTACTTCAATGCGTTTTACTCCAATAGTCAAACGGTTTTGGCGAATAGAATATTGTCTTTTTCATTGCAAATGGTTATATTTTATGAGTGGGCCCAAAAAATCTTGGTCAGAAAATTGTCAATCCTGAAGAAGAGGTTAATTAGGTATGAAAATTCCTAAATGAATTTTGCAGTTCCGCAATTCTATTTTCAAGACTTAATTACTTTAAATCGAACAAGACGAAAAATGGCCCAAATGTTTATGAAACAAATTTATAATTTATGTTTTGTTATTTATGATTTATTTTTTGTTGATGGAATCCTTTATGTTTGATAAAATCAGACTTTTCAATGAGGGGTCAATTTGAAAACTAGATACATGTCGATCAATAATTATCATACTCCTTGAGTTGAAATCATTTCATTAATTACAAGAATTGATGGTAATAACCAATTAAAACAGTTACAAAGAAAAATTCAAAGCCAGAACCGAAATTTCGAATCTACAAATCAAATGAACGGATGAACAAGAAACTGGCCATTGCACCCACATCTTAGGGTAAGTCATTAAACATGGCTCTAAAATGACTGTTATCGTATGACTTGTTTAATATTTTGTGATGGTATTCCTTGTAATTATCATGTCCGGCAGATGTTGGTTTTTTCAATAACAAATAACAAAAAAAAATGTCTTCTGAAAATCAAATTAAACATACATTGAACTGTTTTAGGCTTATGTGAATGAAGAAAAGAGAAAACGGCATATTTCCTTAACCTTTGTTTTCGTTTACTTTGAGGATGTCGGCGTTTTTATCAAGGGAAAGAACTGCGTTTTTAAGACCAAAGTATTTGGGGGAGATAAATCAGATGTGCAGATGATCTGCTAGCGGTTAGAGCCAGTTCGCCCTATACAACATACCAAGTATACACCGTTCACAACTTGTTGTGAAAATAATAACTACATCGTACATAAAACACAGAAACTGCACCGTTGTGTCTGCATATTTTCACTGGGACTACACCGTTGTTTGGCCATTTAGTAAACACAGCGTTTGTGGTCATTCTGGACATTTTTGTGTACAATAACGGTAACCGTAGAAAAGAGCATGTTAAAAACATCCAAGTTAGAGCAATAGTTTGTTCCCTAGTTCGCTGATTACTATGTAATCATCCTTAAAAGGCCAACTTTCTCGCTTCGAAAATTTTTTTTCCGTGTTGGGCTGTCTTTGCACAACGACTGAGTACGATATGACAACACTGGTACTTGGCTATATAGCACCGTTGATAGGTATACATTTCTCCTGTACGATGATATCAGTATCAAGACAAGATACGGCCATTTAAGAAAATTATCGACGAAAAACTAAGACACCCACCTCTAACGATTTTCCACGGACGCCATATTTGATTGACCACTCAAAACTTTCGTACAAACTACACAAATCTAATGGACAACTTACAACACAGTGGTATCGCATGGAACAAAAGGGGACTGGCAGTGCGAAGGCGATGTCTGGGCTTCATCTGGTTTAAAAAGGGAAAGAAAACACTGAGAACTACTAAATATAAGAACTGTGCGTGGATAACATAGATCGACTCAAATGAATATTGCCACCAACAATGTTAAACACCATGGTAACTATGTCAAAGGTCCCAATAGAAAGTATCTATATGTCAAATATACTAAAACAAAAAAGAAACGCAACTTCCTTTTCAATTCCTTCTTACGCGAAGACATCAAATCAGATTTAAACAAAATTTTATACACTTAAAGCAATAACATTTCACCTTGTAAAGATCACAAAATCTTGTTTGTAGTAAATTTTATTAGTAAGAAAACACCCTGTTTACACCGGGCGTCAGCACAATTTGACAAAAAAATTGTATGTAGGTCGAAAAACACAATCTGTTTCGTTCAGTTTGGTCCGATATTCTTATGATATGAAGTCCATACGATTTATTAGCGGTCTCCGTTGCAGTCTTACACCTATCCCGTAGGTGGGGTTAACGTGAGGATACGGTCCTGCCTCGACGTCATATCTCTTGCACGTCCGCTTTGTGCTCGATCGGTTGTGGTCCCATTGAGAGCCAACAAAATGTGTCGATTTGTTGCCCCATCAATGCCTTACAACAACATTTTGACTTTTTCACCTGTCAACATCCGTACTGCAGCCAGGCGCTAGTTTTGCCGTAGCCATGCTATGTGTAGGGTAGTGAAAAGTGTGTGAACGCTTTGGCCTCTTCTTGGTCTATGTTCTAGCTTGTGTTTGATGAAAATTTGTTTTGATTGTAGTCATTTAGAAATCACGACATGTGATAATCAGTTTTTAACAATTTACTATGTATCACATGATGAATTTACGACATCTGAGGAAAATGACACTGTATTTATGAGTATGGATGCAGGTATATTAGAAATGTACTCAATAGCCATTAAAAACATATTTTGTCGAAAATATGAAAATTTGGGGTTGCGTATCTTTTTTGTCCTAGTATATTTATTTTGCTCTATCTCGACTATGCCATAAGATGACGTCGTTTTTTAACAAAAATCACGTAACTGCATCTTAAGATAAGCTGCAGTTACGAGTTTTTGATTGAAAGCCATCGATAAATACCAGGATAAAGATATTAGTATTGTCTACATCTCAGATCATCCTCGGGGTATCAGAGGATGATTTCAGACGACGCTGATGAAACTAGGCCTGCGACGGTAGGTCATTGGACAAAGTACTGTCTGGCTAAAATACTGACTACCAGAATTGATATATTCTAAAGATTTCTCTCTCTCTTGCCAACATCAAATTTGTTGTTTTGAAGAGCATTAGCATGGAAATTCTACTGAAGCAAAAGACAATGTTGATGTTATTCCACGAAAACTCGCTAGACTTTGTCGAAAATGCAAAAACGCCTAACTTAACCATTTCCAAAAGAATACGTGTACATGGTATTCATTACATTGTTCTCCGGTAAAGAAAACATTGGGACATTCTTTTTGTACTATGTACTAGTATACATACGCATAAGTCGCATACGAATACTATTTTCTAAGGTCAAAATTTATCATATGCAGCAGTTGGAATCTATACTGAACAAAAGTGAAAACGCTACACCTACTTTGCTTGTTTTATTTCTTCTAAAAACAACAAGTAAATAAATCAAATGAAAGTGTTTCGCATTGTTCATTTACTTGGTTGTGCAAAGCACTAAACATTTTGTGTATCTTAATTACGGGAATGAAAAACGGGCCCTTCTAATGTGACAGGTGTCCGTTTTTTCAGGTGTACAATTTGAACGGAAATTATACACGATTTAAACCTTCAAAAATCCAAGCAGAAGAATGCAAACTATGCCATACTTTACGGAATGGTAGTCTGACGAGTTACCAGTCAGAAACTGAAAAGAAGTTTGCATAACATTGTGGGAGCCTTTAGAAAATGATGTTTGAAAAGCGGAATTTTCACTAGGTTCCAAAGCTTGAAAATTTTACAATGTAATCTCCATAGGAAATTGGAATCGCTATTGCATGGAAATCTGGGAATAATCCTTGTCGAAGAAAGGGTTCAAAAGTCCCCTGTAAGGCCAGCATGATGCTGCGAAAAAACCCAATCGAAAACTGTGATAAGTTTGTGAATACCAAACATTTTAAATTCCCTATTTGTTTATGTTAAAGGGAGGTAATTTGCAAAATTGACTGATTAGACCTTGATTTTAGAACTTGCTACAAGAGATAAGTGAAATTTTAAGTGTTTTTTCGACAACCCGGATATGACCAATTCCGAAAAAATAATGAAATATTTTCTGCGCATGCGCAAATGCGGTATTAGATGAAATTAGCTCTAAACGCATTAAGGCCTATAACTCTGACTCTAAAGGAGACAAGGCAATTAAATTTTGACAAAACGATAGCTGGAAGCCTGGGAAATGACGTCAAAATATACTTCAAGCCATTGGTTAGATACTTTTCCAGAAATAAGAAATCTTGCAGTGTAGCGTTTTCACTTTTGTTCAGTATAGAAATAAAGTTTTCTCCTTGAATATGTTAGAAATCAAATCCGAAACAAAATACCGGTATATGAAAAGTCCCCTTTTATTTTGTTTCGATTTTTCCAAGAAACAATAGACTTGGGGCGTAAAAAGCGACAATTGTTAATTTTATCCATTAATTCAAATGGCTTGTTGAAAACAAAACAATACATACAGTATTTTGATAGAATATGACAGATTATATTGTAGTAGAATTCTTTAATCCATTACCAGACAGCAAGAATTTAAACTCATCAAAATTCAAAGATTTTGCAGACAATAATTTTAATGATATTTTACATTGTTGGTCTTTATTGGTATAAAAAACATTGTGGGAAATAAAGAATTTGCTTGTCACACGCAAAATCTTCGTTTTCCACAATATATTCCAAAGTCATTATCAAGCGGGGAGTCAGAAAGAGTCATTGTGTCGAAATGGGTTAACGGGTCAAAAAATAGAAACAAATACAATTAATTCTCCCTTTTCAACACTAGGCTCTTATCATTGCAACCTTTTGTAGCTCGCTTAGGTATGTTATGTGTGTGGAAATAATTATCTAAGCCCATCTTTCATTACGATTTTCAATCGTGTTCAGTTAATTAGGCAATTAGAGAAAAGGAAATGGGAAGATTTGGTCACGAGAAATTATGTCGTCTTTTCTGCGATAGTATGAGACAAGTTCGGGAAAAATGATTTCCGTGAAGTATCAGCAGGCTATCATAGATTTTTAGTATGTTCAAACATGTTCTATAGCATAAGTATCAACAATCACCATTTTGTTTGGATTTTCATGACGTTTAGAACATATTTTTATATGAATGGTTTAAGAATTGCGTAGACCTGAGTGATTGACGCATATTATGCTATTTCACTACATAACAAGCTTTGAAGAATCGAAATGCATTAAACCATTAAAGTGAATATCCAAAAGCTTTCATATTGACAACTTGCAATTACCAATTTGTATAATTTAGATTTGAACATTGATTTGGAAAAGGGATCATTTAGGTTATCTATCCGAGACGAACGTGGACCCAGATCAGCCTGTGCCTATATGTGATGGCTGATCGCGACCCATTGTCTCTTACTACAGTTACTTAGAAATGAAACACTGCGAATCCTGATCGGACTGTGTGTATGCCACAACCTAAGCCTTTCTTGCTAAATCCCGGTTCAAGAATTACTTTATTTATGCCACGTAAATTTTGATTTAACCCATTCCACCACAAAATCTGGTTTTGACGTCCATTGGAAATAATCATTTTTCTCGTTGCCTCAATAATTTCTGTGCTATGGTGTACACAAAATTTTTTCTTGGTTAATATCCATTTGCTGTCTGTAGGAGTTTTCCAATTGGACCACCTGTTAATTTTGTGTTTTTTGAAATGGTCTTATCCTTTCCCAAACAACATTTCCTTATGCTATGGTCTTCAGAGAGCATAAACCATTATCAGCATTTTTCCCCCCTCAATATTTCCCACCCAAGTAGCATTAAATATACTGAGCAAAAATGAAAACTTTACACCTAAATTGCTTGTCATATTTCTTCTAAATACAACAAGTAAATAAATCAAATGAATGTGCTTCGCATTGTTCATTGACTTGGTTGTGCCAAACACTAAACGTTTTATTGATCTTAATTACAGGGATGAAAAATGGACCCTTTTAGTGTGACAGGGGTCCGTTTTTTCAGGTGTGCAATTTTAACGGAAATTTTACAAAATTTAAACACTCAGAAATCCGAGCAGAAGAATGCAAACCACGTCAGACTGCACGGAATGGTAGTCTGACAACTTACCAGTCAGAAATGTAAAGAAGCTTGCATAACATAGTTTAAGCTTTTAAAAAACGATGTTTGAAAAGCAGAATTTTCATTAATGTTGCAAACCTTGAAAATTTTACAATGCATTCTCCATAGGAAATTGAAATCGCTTTTGCATGAACATGTGGGAACAATCCTAGTCGAAAAAAGGGGTTCAAAAATCCCCTGTAAGCCCTGCATGATGTTTACAAAAATACAATCGAAAAGCGTGATAAATTTGTTAATATCAAACATTTTAAATTCCCTATTTGTTTATGTAAAAGGGAGATAATTCACAAAATTGACAGATTAGACCTTTATTTTAGAGCTTGCTACAAGTGATAAGATAGATTTTTTGTGTTTTTTTGGCAACCCGGTCATGACAAATTCCGAAAAAATAGTGAATCGTTTCCTGCGCATGCGCATATGTGACTTTCGATGAAACCAGCTCTAAACGCATTAAGGGCCGTAACTCTGACATTAAAGGAGACAAGACAATGAAATTTTCAAAAGAACGATTGCTGAAAGTCTGGGAAATAACTTCAAAATATATTTCAGGCTTTTATTTCGATACTTTTCCAGAAACAAGAAATCTTGAAATGTAAAGTTTTCATTTTTGTTCAGTATATATCACACGGAGTACTTTTGACTTTAGACTGGTATTAACCCTTTCCCAAACGGCCAAATTCTAGGGTGGTCCACTTCAAAAACTGCTAAAAATGACAAAATGGAAGTTAATAAAGATAGGATTTGTGTGAAATATAGCTTAGAAAATATTGATACAAAAGGAGAAACTGCTGGTTATCAGCAGTTTCTTCTTTTGTTTCAATGTTTTCCCAAGCTTGTTCTATTAGGGACGTCAAAACCAGGTCTTGTTTGGGAAGTGGTTAACTCATTCCCAAACAAGGCCTGGTTTTGACGTACCTCATGGAAAGGCTTGTGAAACCATTAGCAGGCCTGTAGGAAGCAATTTGATATTGGGGACTGAAGCCCCTGTTCAGACTAGTGTCTGAATATGTCTGAATATTGGAGGGGCTAGACGATATTTTCCCTAAATTCAATAAGGGAAATTTGGCTTTTTGGACAACTAAGCCCCCCGTTGCTACAAGCCTGATTAGGACAAGACAACGTTGGTGACCAACATTTTCATTTTTGTGTCATAATTTATTCTGTGATTTATAGTACGAAAATCATAAGTTTCGCCTCCGTCCAATGTGTTATCTCCTGCATCAAATTGTCAAATCTTATATTGGAGCAGTCCAATATTTTGCCGTTTTGGGGGAAGGGTTGAAAGTTACAGTCCGAAGAAGGGTTAAAGCATTGCGTTTAATTCCTGTACCCGACGACAACATTTTAGACTGGTCCGAATTCACAGGTGTGCAGACAAAAATTTTAAGTGAATGAAATTTTAACTTTTAAGTCTTTCTACGTGTATGATGAAAACATTGTGGGAAATGAGAAAATTGCTTGTCACAAGCAATTTCATCATTTTCCATGATGTTTTCCCGAAGTCATTATCTTGTGGGGAGTCAAAAGACTTCACACTGTGGTGAAAGGTTAACCGGAAAACGGAAAACGTTGTATTCACATTATTTGTCGGGATTATGAATCGTGATGTCAATCGTTCAATCCTTTCCAAATCAACACCTTGTTTACCTTTTTTTGATAGGAAAATACTTGGGAAAACATTGAGGCAAAGGAAGAAATTGCTGACAATCAGCAATTTCTCCTTTTGCCTAAATATTTTCTGTCATAATATTGCACTCTAATCCAAGATTTATTAGTCTCTAGTTTGTTATCTGCTGATGCTTCCAAATTGGAACAGTCCAAATCCTTGCGGTTCGGGAAAGGTTACCCTTTTTCAGTCAAGACCTTGCTTGGACGCCCCTGTAGGTTGGGCAGCGATAATAACCGGCAAGCATCCTTTCTAACGTCTTTCTCCCACAAATAGTAAGATAATCGCAAACCTATGTGGGCGAACAGCTGGAGGCTCGGAAAGAATGTTGTCGTTATAGGCCTACTGGTGAAATGAACGACTGGAATCTATGGTTAGGTGCCCCAGTCCCTGCGATATGCTCATGTCATTTAAAAGAGGCATAATCATCGTAGAATATGACATGAACATGCAAAATTGACAGAGGTTATTGGATTAACCCATTACCAAACGACAAAATTTTAGGGCAGTCCAAATTGAAAGATCATGCAGACGACAATTTCAAGTGAATGTTTTTATTTATTTTTAGGTCTTTTTGGATGGAAACATTGTGGGAAATAAGAAATTGCTTCTTACAAGCAATTTCTTCAATTCCCACAATGATTTCCAATGCCATTATCTTGTAAGGAGTCAACAGGAGTCATTGTGTGGTAATGGATTAACGTAGCAATATCAAATTGGACTAGTTCAAACTTTTGTCGACCAAGAAAAAATTATCAAAAGCCGTTAGGCTAAGAGATGAAAACAATTTGCTCGTTCAACTCATTACCACACAGTGACTCATTTTGACTCCACACAAGATAAAGGCTTTGGAAAACATCGTGGAAAATGAAGAAATTGATTGTTACAAGCAATTTCTTCATTTCCCTCAATGTTTTTTCACCAAAAAGACCAAAAAACGTTAATTTCCAATTACTTTAAAATAGTCATCTGCATCATCTTTGAATTTAGACCAGCCTAAAATGTTGCTGTCTGGTAATGGGTTAAACAGAGTGGGGATTCATGTGGCACCGCCTTTTCGATAATTATGAAATAATAACATTAGCATGTTTAGAGGCTTTTTATTCTCCAAATAAAAACAATAAGGCACAATCTACGTATGTAAGATAAAAACCGAGGACGTAGCCATTTCTCTCCTTTGTCTAAGATATTTCAATTAAGTACCTAACTAATCTGAGGAAAAACTGATACAACAAGAGCCGCCAGAGACGGACAATGCTCCCCGAATAAGGCATCATCACAATAAATGTATGCCATGCATAGCAAACATAAAGCTAACAAATGTTAAGTCCCCTTTTTGCATGACAATCTTTATACCCAAATTTCACATAGTTTATTGTCAAGGGCGTCTGATTTACTACTGAAATATGAAATTTCACCAAATTCTGACCATTAGACTAGGAGAAATTAGTGAAAAACTGTATTTTACCTCAAGTCCCCTTTTCCCATGACGAGGCCTCAAATCCAAAAAGCTGGAAAAGTGCATCGGCATTATGTCATAGGGAGTTCACATGGTAAGTTTCATTTGATTTGGCCCAAGGGTTATGGAGAAATCACTCCGGACGGACGGACGGAATGACGGACGGACGGACAAAGCGGCGACTATATGCTAGAGGGTGTGATGGTGAATAAGTATTCCAAATTTGGGTTGAATCCCTTCGATAGTATGGAAGTTATTGATGTTTGAAAAAACTTAAACCTTTGTTGCAACGCCGACGCCAACGCCGACGCCCGGGTGACAGTATAAGTTCTCATTTTCTTCGAAAAGTCGAGCTAAAAAATCGGATAATAGGAATATCGGACAAGTTGATAAAACATCGCTGTTTTTCTTCAAAAACCTTGTAACTGCAGCTGTAAACAAGTTATAGTTACGAGGGTTTCGATACACCGTTCCCTGCGACTTCAACACAACGAGTTTCAATAGGGGACGATTTTACCCAGTTCATCGTGACGTTATTTCGGACAAACAATAGTATTTTCGTATGTGTTGTTATATAATATCGTAACCACGGCTTGATTCAAGCCGTAGTTACGAGATTTTATAACAACATCGACTGTTTATCAAAACATAACCGTAAATCGAATCCATTTTTAGCACAAAATTAATGTAGCCTACCTACATGTACATAACTGGCAACAAATATCAGGGGCCGTATTCACCATCACTTTTTAAATTGATTTTTTTAGTTAAAATTTCACAACACGCCATCTGATTGGACGAGAATTATGTCCCGGCCAATCGGATGGATTGGTGTGTAATTCTAATTGAAAACTTGGAATTAGACGATTTGGTGAATCCCATCTTATAGCAAATTATACGAGTAACAAGCCAAGCTATGTAGTATCGTGATTAATCCATAACTTGATATATCTGGCCATCAGCATATATTGTCCATAAATATTGACCTGAACCCGATGAATAAGTAATTGTGACACGGAATAATCAATACTCGCCAGCAAGCATACACAGAGTCGATCGTTTCCATAAGCATTGTGTCTTTGTATTTTGCACGTGCTTTTTGTGTCAACATATGTCGGAGAGTGATTATTCCGCATCACAATTTCTCATTGCTTATTCAACAGGTTCAGGTCAATATTTACGGACAATACCGATAGTTTTATCACTCGGCAGACCATGGATCATCAACTTTAACTTTATATCTAGCCACGAAAATCAATGCAAATTGATTGTACCATTTTAACATTTCAAAGGACAAGGCCCCTCTAACGAAACAAATATGAACAATGAAATCAGTGCAAATTCTATATGTGTATGGATAAAAAACAGCAGGCTATGGAGCTTCACTATTAATCCATGTTTTGAAATATCTGTCTTATTTCAACCTGACATAGGACTAAACCTCTAAGGATACACACAAACACTGCATCTGTCCACAAGAATCCGAGCTAGGTATAAAGTCTACTACATCGTAAATGGAAACAAGATTTGTCCGCGGACAACATAGCTCGCCTATACGAGAGCTTGTCACAAAAACAGCTATTTTTTTAAAAGTCGGTCAAACTCCAAGGTCAAGGTCACAAGGTCAAAGGTCATGGTCACAAATGAAAGGTCTTGGCAAGAGGTATCCATGTGTGAAATATCAAGGCTCTATCTATAATAGTGCATGAGATATAGGCCAGGTTAAAGTTTTTTAAAAGTAGGTCAAACTCCAAGGTCAAGGTCACTAGGTCAAAGGTCATAGAATCAGTCGGCATGACGTCATAGCCTCACTTTCATTTTTTCATCGAGGGTACAACCTCGGTCTTTATCGTTACGGGATACCATTTTTGAGGCAGAATATTTCCAAAACCTATCGCTAAAATTCACAAACAAAACTCTTTCTCTAAAGAATGTGATTTAAACTTTCTAACTACCAACGCATTTTTAATAATTTGGCGTAGTCGTCGAGATATTAATGCTGAAAGTTGGTAATGCTTTAAGGAAAAAGACCGAAGCTTTCACCTCCACCGAATGAATGCAGGTCGACTGACGACGTTTTTGATTGGCTGAAGGGATTGTGCCGACCGAATCAATGGTCTCAAATGAAAGCTCTTGTCGAGAACTATCTATGTGTGAAATATCAAGGCTGTATCTCTAATAGTGCCTGAGATATAGACCAGGTTAAAGTTTTTCAAGTGAAGACGCGACGCGACGGGACGAGACGGGACGGGACGGGACGCCGACACTAGGGCTGTGACATTAGCTCCCCGGACATAAAGTCCCCGGCTCGCTAAAAAAGCAGGCTATGGAGCACCGCAATTGACCAAACGCCGACTGCCAATCAAAACATCGATTAGCCAATGGACGACCAGAAAAATGTCATGCCCCAATTGTTCTTTGTTGCACGTGTTATTGTATCGATTTATCGACTAACTATCAAAGCAATCGACATGCCAACGGCAAAGAATTTTGTGCTAACAATAGACTAGGTTTACCGTTATGTTTTGATAAACCGTCGGTGTTGTTATAAAATCTCGTAACTACGGCTTAAATCAAGCCGTAGTTACGAGATTTTATAACAACACTTACGAAATACTATTTTGTTTGTCCGAATTTACGTCACGATTAACTACATAAAATCGTTCCCTAATAACGATCATATTCCCATTGTTTGTCTTAAATTCTAAGTTGGGCGGAGCGATCGGTCGATTGGCGTTTGGTCAATTGCCCTGAGCCTGGATATGATGTGTATCTGTCTTAATTCACCATTTGGTAAAGGATGTTGGTAGCAGTTTCGGAATAACGATCAGTTTCGGAATTCCAAAATGGTCAACGTCAATTTCGAGATTGATCGTGACCTAATATCGAAGGTAAACACAACAGCAACGGTGTCACAACTTTCGATTTAAATGTAAAACAAGTTATAAAATCGAATTTAATCATCGATATATGTAAACAGACTTTGATGATATGTTAAATAGGATATTTTTGATAGAAGGAAGCACGGGTGATGGTAATTTCGGAAAAATGCAACTTCGGTAAAATGATTTTATATAGTAATAAAATGGATACTTCGGTAAAAAGGTAATTATAGTGTAATTATCACATTGAGACACGAGTCCAGCTAATTATCTTTGGCAGTTTGTATCAAACATGAAATTAAGTGATTTATTTGAGTAAATGATGGACAAACAAGAAATTGAACTTATATACATGTATATATTCATTTGATAAGTAAAACTAACATAAGAGATTTGGACATGTTTATTTGTCGATCGATCATATATAACAAAATATGAATACATAATTATATATTTACATATACTTACAGACAGTTAGAAAAATGAAATATTCATTTTTTTCTTTTTATTTTCAGATTTTGATGAGGTCCAATTGAAGAAAATAATATCCCTTTACCACGATATTTTCAGAAGCAGCTATATCTTATATATTTGTGACACGATTAATGAATTAAGCTATTGATTGATGAAGAAAAGCATTTTGGATGAAATTTTAGCAATGGATGTTACGCATATTTACCGATTTTTTTTCTAGATATTGATCAAATATTGATCAATTTTCCCTTTTTTCCTGGTCCAAGATGCTTTTCCTCGACAGAAAAATCAAAGGATGTATAGACAACAAATCAAAATTTTTACAGACAACAAAATTTGAAAGTACAAGATAAAAGTGAATTTGGAGAAAAAATGGATGCTCATTTTCGCCTTTCAAATCTATCTTTTTTCCTTTTTAGTAAGAGATAAATTCTTGTTATGTTATTGCTATATATTTTCTAGGTAATAATTCACGATTGTCACTGATACTGAAATGTAATGTAATGAAATGTCACAAACGTCATTTGGTCTTCTGGCATGTCATACATATATGTAGTAAGTCGGGCCAGCCCGATGATGTTGGCGATCAGGTGCAGGAGTGGTGTTGTTGTTATCTCATCTTCTTCATAGCGGTCCCAAGCATCTTCTATTTTTCTTTGGATCTTCTTGAATTTCTTCCGTCTACTCTTGGACAATATGTTGTCCGAAACCAGACGAATCTGAAGGTCCAGGGTCTATGACTATTCGCACAGGAGTTGGATTAGTTTGTAGAGGCCAAGGTTGGGTTGACCTGCTCGGCTGTTGAGTCGTCGATGCCAGCCTAAAAGATAAAAAAACTGTAGCACTATTTTGATCTTTCTGTAGATACGCCAAATTACGCTGTGTCACGTGGAAGACACAGCCCTTTATGACAGCGGCGGGAAAAACTTCCCTGATCGCCTGCCAAGCAGCTGAAAGTTAAAAGAGAAAACAACATTAATTTTTAGTATTCACGATACAGAATTAAAATGGTTAAAAAGATTTTAAAAAAATAGACTGTTTTAGCTACGTGATGAAAAATGAACTTGTTTTATTAGAGAAAAGAAAGATATGATCGATGTCTAAAATAGATGAGTATGATTTAGAAATGTTTGTTGAGATGAGAAATAAGTCAAATTACTTACCAGATTGGTGCAAGACTTTGTCGCACAGATCTATTCGTATTTTGATAGAATAAATTTATTTTCTATTTGGATCACAACTCTAGAGATAAGCATATTTTTAAATAAATATAGATCTTTAAGAAAAAATATTTCAATAGATCACAATAAATATACTTTATCAAACATCGGAATTAATCGATAATTCGCCGGCAAGGTGATAAATACACTATAATTACCTTTTTACCGAAGTATCCAATTTATTACTATATAAATTCATTTTACCGAAATTGTATTTTACCGAAATTACCTGAAGCACTAAGTCTTCAATGGCAAGCGTGTCTACAGTGTTGACATTGATTAGGACTGCTGAGCCGAGGATGGCTGTGGTGGGGCTGTGGTGCCTTTACCGGCTAAAAAAAATGGGGCGACAGGACTTTGTGCAAAGGCACAGTTTAAATAAAGGTAAATTTAATCTTGGTTTGTAAATATACGGTTAATTTTGATCTATACATTGCATTTAAAAGAGAAAAATACCTCTGGATGTTTACACATGTTTTGGATGGAAAATTTAGCATTTCCCAAACAACAAAATAAAAGGTTGGACCAATTTGAAAGCTGCTGTAGATGACAAAATGGGTTTAACTAAAGATAATCTAACTATATATACTGCCTAACTCCCCTTTCGGGTATTATTTACTGGCAGATAAAATTTGTGATTGATAAAATATTGAGGCAAAAGGAGAAAATGCTGATTATCAGTTGTTTCTTCTTTTGTTTCGATGTTTTCCAAAGCCTACACTTTAAGAGACGTCAAAACAAGGTATTGTGTGGCAAAGGGGTAAAACGCCGTAGTCCTATCAAAGTATTTTTCCATACTACCTTGTTTATAGTTATGACAGTCACACCATACCGAAAGATTTGGGGCATATTGTTTTACTTGTGTCCGTCTGTCTGTTCGCTTTGTCCGTAAACTTAACATTAGCCATTTTTGGGGCATTCATGTTTCACAAACACATCCTATTTCTTCAGAAGTTATTTGAACATATTTATTTAACATCAATTTGGAAGTATTTACAACGTTTTTTCTCTTAGTTTTGGGAACAGGTCCGAAACCAGGCTAATTGGGAAAAATGCATTGTTTTGTCAAAAATTGGGAAAATATTTCATCACAGACTCCAACAAAAACAGAGTCCTGTGCATAGTTAACTATATGAAATCATCTGAAGGGACTTCCAGTTTGTCTCTGGATACTTTTTTCTCAACATATGAAAGGGAATGATTGAAATTTCATTAAAAAAGAAGGAATTACCTTTGCATTGGGAATTTTCTATCCAGATTTTGGGAAAAAAAATACCCTATTTGGCATTGGGAACGGGTCCTTTTTACGGACCCGTCCAAAGAAGGAGAAAAAACGCTGATTTAGTAAGTTTTTATTACTTAGTTTCATCCCTTTCGATTCTGCTTCCTGGAAACCACACAGTCGGGGCTAGAATTTCCGTATAAAGTCAGTTTACTCGCAATTGTTTGCAAGTGGCTTTTTGAATCACTAGCAAAAAGATAAATACACTAGCAAAAAACTATGGTGCGCAACAAGGGTCCGATTAACAATTCCGAGTCCCATTTGCACCATAATCTAGATTCAGAGGATGGTATCTGATAGGAACTATCAGCCATCGCTTATCGGGGTTCAAACTCTGAACCTCTTGGTTGCAAGGCCGATGTTTGACACCTTTTTATTTAGATAACAAATAATCAAAGAGTCCCTCAATTTCTTGTCAAAGCTGTCAGAAAACATTTGTGAAAAGTGATGAATTTGCTTTTCATTATTTCAGCAAATACATAAAGTTTGAGATTTACTCATAATCCAATGCAAGTGATCAACAGTGGTGTCTGTGGTCACAAGGTATAGTGTCAGCCTTACCACTAACAGGTTCCTAGTTTGATCCCCTGTAGCGGAGGTAGTTCTTGGACTTTTCATGGGCCCAGGCATTAGGCGCAAGTAGGGCCTACTGGTACAGTGTCAAGGAAGTAGTATTGCAAGGGATTAATCTAAGTTGTAAGAACTTGTTTCCCAATCAATGTAAAATAAGAACAGTCAAACAAAAAACTGTAAATAGAAAGATTTTTTTTTACTTCCTTATTAATTCTTCTTCTTCTTGCAAGTAAGACATGGGCGGATCTAGAGGGGGGGTCGTGGGTCCAAACCCCCCCCCCCCGTGGCATTGGCCGAAAATTAAATTTTGACTATATAAATTTAGTGTAATGTTACATATTTATTACCTTTTAAGCCTTAATTTGAGCTTGGAGGCCCCCCCCACCCTGGAAAAAATCTTAGGCTTGGACCCCCACCCCCCTGGAAAAAAATTCTTGATCGGTCCTTCTAAGAGTCAGGTCTTCAGAAGGGATTTGTTCTGCGTTTAATTACTGCACCCAGTAATGTTAAAAGAAACAACAATGCCCACGGAAGTCTCTATTTTAAATCTTAACCCTTTCCCAAACAACCAAATTTTAGGGTGATCCACTTCAAAAACTGTCACAAATGACAAAATGGAAGTTATTGACGGTAGGATTTGTGTAAAATATGGCACGGAAAATATAGAGACAAAATGAGAAACTGCTGGTTATCAGCAGTTTCTTCTTTTGTTTCAACATTTTCCCAAGCCTTCTAAATTAGGGATGTCAAAAGCAGGTCTTGTTTGGGAAAGGGTTAAAACTATGTTAAAATGATGTACAATCTATGAACTTGGTTTATTCTATAGGTGCACCACTGGAGAGCTGGATGCCAGACAGTGCCTGAACTCGCACATATGTAGTGTTGGTCAGAAATCCCTGATTGTCCTTGGGAAGTATGAGTCTCTGTAGATTGGATGGTTGGTTCCTTCTTGGAAGAAGCAGTGCTGGCCTCAATTGCTACTGTCACTAGCTTTGAGGTAGGCATTCTGGTTGATTGATGAACAAAATACCCAACTTTGATGGCAGGGTCCGCCATTGTATTTGGATGTCAGATGGGTATAATAATATGCCAATTTGTAAGCTTAACCCATTAACAAACAACAAAATATTAGGGTCATCCAAATTAAAAGAAGTTGCAGACAACATTTTCAAAGTCAAAAACTACTCTGTGTTAGAATGGGATAAATGAATAAATCACCCAAAAACCTGCAATAGAGAATAAAACAAGGAAAATGGTTAGAACTTAAAAAATGGCATCTACTTATGCCTACTGTGTTTACAAGGCTGTATCTCCTTATAAAATAACTTGCCCAATCTATACACATTTTTAGCTTCTTTGCTGACATACATAATACACAAAGTAAAAACTTGACTGACCTACTGACTGACTGACTGACTGAGTGACTAGCTGTCTGACAGACTGAGTGACTAGCTAACTGACCTAATGACTGCTGAATGACCTAATGGCGGACACATGGACGGACAGACTGACAGACTGACTGACTGACTGACTCACTCACTCACTCACTCACTCACTCACTCACTCACTCACTCACTCACTCACTCACTCACTCACTCACTCACTCACTCACTCACTCACTTACTGTGACTGACTCACTGACTGACTCACTGACTGTGACTGACTCACTGACTGACTCACTGACTGTTACTGACTCACTGACTGACTCACTGACTGACTGGCTGACCTACTGACTGACTGAGTGACTAGCTGTCTGACAGACTGACTGACGGACTGACCGACGGACCGACCTACTGACTCTGACTCACTGACTGATTGACTCACTGATTGGCTGACTCACTGACTGTGACTGACTCACTGACTGGCTGACCTATTGACTGACTGAGTGACTAGCTGACTTACAGACTGAATGACTAGCTGACTAGCTGACTAAGTAGCTGACTAAGTAGCTGACTAAGTAGCTGACTGACTGACTGACTGACTGACTGACTGACTGACTGACTGACTGACTGACTGACTGACTGACTGACTGACTGACTGACTGACTGACTGACTGACTGACTGACTGACTGACTGACTGACTGACTGACTGACTGACTGACTGACTGACTGACTGACTGACTGACTGACTGACTGACTGACTGACTGACTGACTGACTGACTGACTGACTGACTGACTGACTGACTGACTGACTGACTGACTGACTGACTGACTGACTGACTGACTGACTGACTGACTGACTGACTGACTGACTGACTGACTGACTGACTGACTGACTGACTGACTGACTGACTGACTGACTGACTGACTGACTGACTGACTGACTGACTGACTGACTGACTGACTGACTGACTGACTGACTGACTGACTGACTGACTGACTGACTGACTGACTGACTGACTGACTGACTGACTGACTGACTGACTGACTGACTGACTGACTGACTGACTGACTGACTGACTGACTGACTGACTGACTGACTGACTGACTGACTGACTGACTGACTGACTGACTGACTGACTGACTGACTGACTGACTGACTGACTGACTGACTGACTGACTGACTGACTGACTGACTGACTGACTGACTGACTGACTGACTGACTGACTGACTGACTGACTGACTGACTGACTGACTGACTGACTGACTGACTGACTGACTGACTGACTGACTGACTGACTGACTGACTGACTGACTGACTGACTGACTGACTGACTGACTGACTGACTGACTGACTGACTGACTGACTGACTGACTGACTGACTGACTGACTGACTGACTGACTGACTGACTGACTGACTGACTGACTGACTGACTGACTGACTGACTGACTGACTGACTGACTGACTGACTGACTGACTGACTGACTGACTGACTGACTGACTGACTGACTGACTGACTGACTGACTGACTGACTGACTGACTGACTGACTGACTGACTGACTGACTGACTGACTGACTGACTGACTGACTGACTGACTGACTGACTGACTGACTGACTGACTGACTGACTGACTGACTGACTGACTGACTGACTGACTGACTGACTGACTGACTGACTGACTGACTGACTGACTGACTGACTGACTGACTGACTGACTGACTGACTGACTGACTGACTGACTGACTGACTGACTGACTGACTGACTGACTGACTGACTGACTGACTGACTGACTGACTGACTGACTGACTGACTGACTGACTGACTGACTGACTGACTGACTGACTGACTGACTGACTGACTGACTGACTGACTGACTGACTGACTGACTGACTGACTGACTGACTGACTGACTGACTGACTGACTGACTGACTGACTGACTGACTGACTGACTGACTGACTGACTGACTGACTGACTGACTGACTGACTGACTGACTGACTGACTGACTGACTGACTGACTGACTGACTGACTGACTGACTGACTGACTGACTGACTGACTGACTGACTGACTGACTGACTGACTGACTGACTGACTGACTGACTGACTGACTGACTGACTGACTGACTGACTGACTGACTGACTGACTGACTGACTGACTGACTGACTGACTGACTGACTGACTGACTGACTGACTGAGTAGCTGACTAACTGACTGACTGACTGACTGACTGACTGACTGACTGACTGACTGACTGACTGACCGACCGACCGACCGACCGACCGACCGACCGACCGACCGACCGACCGACCGACCGACCGACCGACCGACCGACCCGACCCGACCCGACCCGACCCGACCCGACCCGACCCGACCCGACCCGACCCGACCCGACCCGACCGACCGACCGACCGACCGACCGACCGACCGACCGACCGACTGACCCACCCACAGACCGACCCACCCACAGACCGCCCCACCCACCGACAGACTGACTGACTCAGTGACTGACCCACCCACCGACAGACTGACTGACTCAGTGACTGACTGACTGGCTCAGTGAATGACAGGCTGAGCAACTGACTGACCTACTGAGTGACTGGCTGACTGACAGACTTGATGACCTAAAGACAGACTGACTGACCCACTGAATGACAAATTGACCTACTGACTGACTGGCTGATCTACTGACTGACTGACTGATCTCTTGACCTGCTAACTGGTTGACCTACTGACTGACTGACTGGCTGACCTACTGACTGACTGAGTGACTAGCTGTCTGACAGACTGAGTGACTAGCTGTCTGACTGACTGACTGGGTGACTAGCTGTCTGACAGACTGAGTGACTAGCTGTCTTACAGTCTGAGTGATTAGCTGACTGACCAACTAACTGACTGACTTACAGATTGGCTGACCTAGTGACTGCTGAATGACCTAATGACGGACTGGCTGACCCACTGACTGACAGAATGACCTACTGACTGACTGGCTGACCTACTGGCAGACTGACTAACTGACTGACTGATCGATCGACCAAATGACTGACCTACTGAAAGACCTACTGACAGACTGACCTACTGACTGAGAGACAGACTGACTGACCTACTGACTGAATGACTGACTGACTCACAGACTGACTCACTGACTGTGACTGACTCACTGACTGACTCACTGACTGTGACTGACTCACTTACTGTGACTGACTCACTGAATGTGACTGACTGACTGATTTACTGACTGACTGACTGGCTGACATACTGACTGACTGAGTGAGTAGATGTCTGACAGACTGAGTGACTAGCTGTCTGACAGACTGAGTGACTGACTGACCGACCGACGGTAAGACCGACTGACTGACCAACCTACTGAGTGACTAGCTGTCTGACAGACTGAGTGACTAGCTGACTAACTAGCTGACTAGCTGACTGACTAGCTGACTGACTGACTGACTGACTGACTGACCTTATGACTGCTGAATGACCTAATGACGGACTGGCTGACCCACAGACTGACAGAATGACCTACTGACTGACTGGCTGACCTACTGGCAGACTGACTGACTGACTGA